>JAOEHY010046587.1:0-53912 GCA_025447955.1 Psilopsiagon aurifrons
GTTTAGATTGGATATGAGGAAGAAATTCTTCAGTGTAAGGGTGGTGAGGCACTGGAATGGGCTGCCCAGGGAAGTTGCGAATGGTCCATCGTTGGCTGTGTTCTATGCCAGGTTGGACATAGCCTTGGGTGGCATGGTTTAGTGGGGGTTGTCTCTGTCCATGGCAGGGGGGTTGGAACTAGATAATCTTAAGGTGCTTTCCAACCCTAACTGTTCTATGATTCTATAATTCTATGATATGATAAAATTGGTATCACAGAAACATGGTGGGATGGCTCCTATGACTAGAATGTTGAAAAGGAAGGTTACAGGCTCTTTAGAAAAGACAGGCCTGGCAGACAAGGAGGGAGAGTTGCTGTTTATGTTAGGGATAGGCTGGAGATTATGGAACTCTGTCTGGGGACAGGTGAGCAGACTTTGTGGGTCAGGGTTAAAGGGAGAACAGTGATGGGAGACATTACTGTGGGGATCTCTTACAGACCACCTGACCAAGAGGACTGAGTTGATGTAGCATGCTATATACAGATAGGAACAGCTTAAGCTCACAGGCCCTTGTCCTCATGGGGAAATTCAACCCCCAAGATATCTGTTGGAGAAATGGTACGGCCCGGCACAAACAATCCAGGAAGTTCCTCGATTGTGCGGAAGACAGCTTCCTCATGCAAGAAATACAGGAGCTGACAAGGAGAGGTGCCATGCTTGACCTTGTGCTCAACAACAGGGAAGGGCTGGTTGGAAATGTGATACTCTAGGGCAGCCTTCACTGTAGCAATCACAAGATGATCGAACTTGAGAACCTCAGGACAGCAAGAACAGTGCACAGCAAGCTCACTACCCAGGACTTCAAGAAAGCAGGTTTTGGCCTCTTCAAGATTCTGCTTAGTAAGGTACCATGGGATATTGCCCTAGAGGGCAGGGAGGCCCAAGACTGATAGTTAATATTTAAGGATCACCTGCTACAAGCTCATGAGTGCTGCATCCCAACTGGAAGGAAGTGCAGCAGGAGGGCCAGGAGACCTCCTTGAATGGATAAGGACCTGCTGAGGAAACATTAAAGGGAAAAAAGAGGCTTATTAAAGGTGGAAGCAAGGACAGGCAGCCTGGGAAGAGTACATAGATGTTGTCCAGGAAGCTAGGGATTAGGTTAGGAAGGCTAAGGTCCACTTAGAATTAAACTCAGCTGGGGATGTTAAGGACAACAGGAAGGGATTCTGTAGTTAGATTGCAAATAAAAGACAGGGTAGGGACAACATGGGCCCTCTCCAGAAGCTATCAGGAGAACTGGCTACCCTAAGTTGGAGAAGGCTGAGGTTCTTAATGACTTCTTTGCCACAGTCTTCACTGGCAAATGTTCTCAGAACACCACCCAAGTCTTGGAAGGCAGACACAGGGACTGTGAGAATGAAGACCCTGGGCCCACTGAAGGAGAGTATCTGGTTCAGGACCATCTTAGGAACCTGAATGTACACAAGTCCATGGGACCGGATTAAATCCACCCATGGGTTCTGAAGGAGCTGGCAAATGAAGTTGCTCTGCCACTGTCCATCACATTTGAAAACTCATGGCAGTCAGGTGAAATTCCTGACGACTGGAAAAAGGGAAATGTAACCCCCATTTTCAAGAATGGGAAAATGGATATGGTGGGAAACACAGACCAATCAGTCTCACTGCTGTGCCTGGAAAAATCTTGGAGCAGATTCTCCTGGAAGGCATGCTGAGGCACATGAAAAACAACAAGGTGCTTGGTGACAGCCAGCATGGCTTCATGTCATGCATTCAGCAGTAGCAGTCATTTTTCTCCTTCTTGGTAGCTGGTGCAGCACTGGGTTTTGACTTTCGGCCTGGGAACAGCACTGATAACACCAATGTTTTTAGTTATGGCTGAGTGATGTTTGGTCTAGCCAAGGACTTTCTGAGCCTCATGCTCTGCCAGGGAGGAGGGGAAGGCAGAAGGAAACAGAGAGAGGACACCTGACCCAAAGTGACCAAAGAGGTATTCCATACCACAGCACGTCATGCCCAGGAGGCAGATACGGAGGGCAGAGACCCGGAAGGAGGTGGGGGTTGGTGGCTTGATCGGGCGGGGTATACATGGTGAGCTGTTGTATTCTCTTCCCCTGTATTTCTCTTGCTATTATTATTCTTGGTGATAGCAGTAGTTGTTTGTGTTATACCTTAGTTACTAAACTGTTCTTATCTCAACCCATGGGAGTTGCATACTTTTGATTCTCCAAGCAGCAAACCACTTGGCTGATTTACAGCTTAAACCATAACACTTCACTAAGGGGAAATCCTGCCTGACCAATCTGGTGGCCTTCTATGATGGGGCTACAGAACTGATGGACAGGGGTGGAGCAGCTGATCTCATCAACCAGCACTTGTGCAAAGTGTTTGACACTGTCTCACATGACATCCTCTTCTCTAAGTTGGAGAGACATCAGTTTGATAGGTGGACCACTTGGTGGATAAAAACTGGCTGGATGGCCACAAGCGAAGAGTTGTGGTTAATGGCTCAATGTCCAGGTGGAGGCCAGTAATGAGTGGTGCCCCTCAGAGATTGGTTTTGGGACAGGTCTTGTTCATCATCTTTGTCAGTGACATGGACAGTGGGATTGAGTGCACCCTCAGCAAGTTTGCTGATGACACCAAGCTATGCAGTTTGCTTGATGGGCTGGAGAGAAGGAATGCCATGCAGAGGAACCTTGACACGCTTGTGAAATGGGCAGATGCCAACCTGATGAAGTTTAACCATGCCAAGTGCAAGGTCCTACACCTGGGTAGGAGCAATGCCAGGCACAGCTCCAGGTTGGGCAGAGAAGAGATTCAGAGCAGCAGGACTGGAGCAGAAGGACTTGAAGCTACAGCTGACACTTGAGGCCCTTGCACAGTTTGGGCCTGGAGCAAACAGTGTTGCTTCCGCTCAGCTTCCCTGACACCTTTCAGCCTATTGACAGCGCCTGGCATCTCAGCCCCTGCTGCAGGAGAACCTCCACCTGGGAGCACTGAGTGCAGCCCTGCCCATTGTGCACCCTTCTCTCAGGAGAGCAGTGTGGGCTCTCTCTCTACGCTCTGAGCTCTTTGCTGCAGCCTCCCCTCTCAGCTGCAGTGTCTGGGTGCCTAAGGCGGCCACTGGCGGGGCAGCCAGAGCAGGGCTCCCAGGCTGGACCCTGGTCACACAGTGAGCACTCACCATCCTGCTCTAAATGCTGCACAAACTGCCTTCACCCACCCTGGTCGCTCGCTCTTCCTGGGGCAGGTTTTTAACCAGTCAGGGCTTGTGACGCTCCTCCTGGCTCTTCCCCTGTGAGTCCCTGCTCTTGTCAGCTGTGCTCTTGGCTCCTGGGAAAGTCCTGTAGAGGACTTAAGGCTCACTCAGTGGCTTTTGCCGCTCTGAGTTGAGGCTTCTGGACGCTAAGCTTTCCCCCAGTCAGGCGCTGAAGTCATCCTTTCTTGAGCTACTCACCTCAGCCAGTTTTTTAAAACCAGGAAAGGCCTGCAAATTACATTACTTCCACTTACAGTTTGACTCCATTACACTCCAAACACCTCTTCCATGTACTTGAAAATAGTATATTATCCTATTATGGAATTCAAAATACAGAACATCCTTTCTGGATCCAGACCATGTGTAATTTCCCCTGCACTATCTGGAATTCAAGTAGGTGGAGACAATAAGTAAAATAGAAGTTGTGAAAATCTACAGATGCAAGAAGCCAGACATATTCCAGCATCTATGCTGCTTTTAAATACTCACTTTATCAATGAAAGCCTAAGAAAAAATTTGGTTGGTTTCTGTTGTTCAGGATCTGTGACTTGATTCACTTGAGAATTTATCTAAAATGTGATGAAGTCAGAACTTAAACAACACAGCCAGCAGGAGCTGAGACAGAAATGAATTCATAACAGATTAACTACAAAAGTATTTTCCCCTAAGAGTTCATTTTTCAATAGAAGGTTGTTTCAGAATCCCAAGGAGTTGCAGCAGGTTCAAGGCTCAGAGCTGGGAAGGCCCATGTATTCACCTGTCCTACTGATAGACTATATTCCTGTGGACAACACTGCACAACTACTTGACTGCAGGCCCCTGCACACCACTATCCAAAAGGGTAATAATGCAGCACAGTGTTGGCTGCATGAAAACACGTGAGTTTTTTCCAGCAGCAAGTCCTGAAGATGGAGGTTGCAGGGCCTGTGCAGAACTCTGTGGCTTCACAAACTAGAAATCATACCATCCTCACAGAGTTACAGCAGATATTAATAGGAAGATGGACATATTAAACCCAAGAAGGATGGGCTGAATAGTTTATGGGTTTAAGCCAGTTGCATTGCCTTTTTAAACTACTGATTAACCTATATATATACAAGTGTCATGATAACGTCATAGTGTAGTGCATTAGAAAGTGCTTACTAGCCTGTTAGGGAACAGAGACAATTGAAATCAAGTTAGTGAGGGGAATAATGACACTGTCATTTTAGCTAACGCACTAGACAAAACCTTTCTGTTTCTATATAAAGTCTTAAGAAACCCCCATCTGCACCAGTGCAATTTAATCACTAATGATTTACAGGAACACCAGAATCAGATCTGTGATTTTATCTTTATCAGAATAAAATGGTGTCAGTTATCTAAATACACATCAGGAACATCAGACCTCTACAGTCACGATTCACAGCTTTGCAGTACTTCAGGAAACTGCTTATTTTCTTACTTTCATTTTGCTCTGACTTTACCCTTTCTCTCCAACCCTTGTCATTAAAACTCTTAATTAAGCTATTTCTTTCAAACATAGCACATGAAAATCAAAATACTTTAAGATTGATATGGTGTCCTCTTTCGTTACTATCCTAGTGATATTTGCAACAAAACTACTGTATTTTTAAAAAGAAGTTGACTTGCAGCTTTTTGTTTTATCCTTCATTTCCTCAGGCAATACCATCAGCACCTTTCCAATGTTCTCCAAGATCACAACTACTGAAGTACAGGTTAGGTCAGATGAAAGAAAAATAACTAAAAAAACCCCAGTTTTCTAAACTATTACAGCTTTCAAATATCCACACTTTGAAGCACTAAGATAATTTGGGTACTCCAGGCTTCCACTGTACAAGTTTTCCTTTCAAACAACATTAAAGCAGAACAATGACTTTATTTCACTTGTTAGTGCAAAGGGGATCATTTCTTCCAGGTCAGCCTTAATTGTCCTTTGAGACAGGAATTATTGAACAGCAAAATACCTTAAGGAAATGTAATAACTGTTAAACTCATTCCAGCCCTCCTTTCACTTCAAGGTAATAAGTTTCCTTTGTGAATATTTCTTTCTGCATGCTATACACTTTTTTCACGATGCAGAAGTAGCCTAAAGTCACAGAAACATGCACGAACGTCCTTTGCGGAGTGTAACAAGTCACTGTCACTGATTGCAGCTTTGCTGCCATCACAGCCCTCATTCTATATTATCAAAAGTGCCTTTGCTAGTAAGATTTTTTATTTATTACTCTAATAACTTAAGGGGTAAAAAAAAATAATTAAAAAAAAGGCACTACATGGTGGTGAAGCAAGAAGATGGTTTGTTTGGGGTATTTTGGCAAAGTCCCAAAATCTGCTGCATGTTCAGCATGTTCAGACATATCCTCCCCAAGTTTTTATCACTATAAACAACCACTTCCCACACTTTCTCCCCCCTTCACAAAATTTTGGACAGCACAGCATAAGCTTCAGAAGGGTTTGCATCTTCAGATGGTGTTCTGCTGACAGAAAAAGTATGCCACAAAGTGACCACACATTAGCTGTATAAAATGCAGAGTTTATTAAACAAGCACACAAAAACCACTAAGAACACAAAAAGCAAGCACACTAAAGTGAATTAGGTAAATATCTCTATATATAGTGAATAAATATAAGGCAAATCAGAGATATAGGTATAAAAGTAAAGTACCGAAGAAAGCCACCAGTGCATTAAATCATTACTGTGTAGAGAGGACAGAGATCAAGAAAATTATTAACATCACCAGTTCCCACTGAATTAGTATGCAGGCCCACACTTGCTGCTGGGAAGCCCTGTTGCAGCCAATGCCAGGAGACTCAGGTAATTGGGAAAATTCTTATGCGGTGCATCCTCCCACAGGCGAGGCTTCTCCCATGGCCACAAGAGGGTCCCGCTTTTATACCCTTATCAAAACAACCAGCTTTACCCCAAATCTCTAATTGTTTACCTGTGGGACCGTGCAGTTTCTCACGAGCTCACTCTTGTCCACTTGGAAAGCTTTGGAAAGGCGCCCCCGTGCGACCAAGTATGAGGGTCATAGAACGGCTGCGCACCTATGTTTTCCTGTCTTTTTCTGACAGTCATGATGAACACAAACATATATACTCTGCCAAATGCACTGTGACAGACAACATCTTCTCTTACTGCTCTCAGTCATGAGAGGGAATCAACTTCCAGCTAGGTTCCCATCCATACAGATGGTCCTCCCTGACTGGGAGCAGGTCAAGAGCTTTCAAGTGACAGAAACTGGCCCTTGAAAGTTATACTAAAGCAAAAAGCCTTATTGGCAGCAGCTCTAGATCACTCAAGGATAAAATCTGCTGCTGGCATTCTTTGACATGGATAGGTATGGCCCATATACTCAAACAAAACTGAGTTATGGCACTCTGAACATATGGCAAAGAGCATGTTTCTGACAAGCTGAAATGAAAAAAAAAAAAAAAACCAACAAAACAAAACAACCCCAAAACAAAAAAACAAACCAACAAACCAACATACGCTTATTACCACCTTGATCTGGCTATTGTTGACATTTTAGTCATTCGGGGTATCAGACCCTATAAAAAGATAGGATTAGATAAGGCATTATTTCAAATATTCAAATATTTCAAATGCAATATTGTTCCACACAGCCAAGCTCACAAGGCCCTTGTGTATGGAGCACGTGCTTCTGACAAATGAATTCTCCACACATTTTCAAGTAGCATCCATCTACATTCTCTACTGTGACATTATTTTCAGTACATTCCTGGGTTAAGTCCAAGCAGCATTTTCTCTTACATATTTCCAGAAACTAAGTATTGAAGTACCCTGCGTAAAAATTGCCTTTGGGTGGTAAATTTTAACTTATTAAATTCAAAGACTACGACATCACATTAGCACTTAACCTTTGACAACCATAAAAATAACTACTAGAACAACTTGTCTCTGTTCTCAATGTATCTGCGTATCTATTTTACCAGTAAAGTTTCTCCAAGCCTGAACTACAGCATTTCAAGAAATGCCAGTGATTGTATTATCAAAGAAAAATAATTATTTTAAAGGGCCCCTTTTGGCATCACTGCCATGTAGGACTTCTTTATCCTCATGCTGGCAAGACTGCTTACTACATTACAACCAGTAAAACCTCAGCTATGGAAGAACATCTGCTTGCAGCACTACAAAACCTGGCTCATCAACCCTGGCAGTTGCCTTGCTGGAAGAAAGCCCCTCTTTGTGGACAACCTTCTCCCGTTTCTAAACAAACAAATCTGGCTTTTGCCTTTGAGAAGCCCAGGGTCACCATACTCCACTAAAGCATGGGTCCATTTGAAAGGGTTAGGATTTCATCCATAACATTTAGCAAACAAAATGGACAGATGAAAGAGGAGGGAGGAAGATACACTGCTTGAAACCACAGCTACATTACTGGAACTCTGGTAATGGCAACAGCAGAATTAATGGCAAGTTACCACTACTGAGTGCTTAATGATACCCTGTAATATTATGAGAAGGCAAAATACTAGCCAGATTATCCACTACTTTGTGTTTAGTTATTTGTTACTGATTAAAACTGCTATTCAAGGTTTAGTGCCATACCATATGCAAGGACTGCAGCAATGGAGAACAAAGACCATAGCACACATCTTCGCAGTCCCTATTACTGCATCCCACCTATCTACTGTTAAGATGAAAGTAATTCACCATGTTTTGCAAGTCTAGACTTGTGAAGTATTGATCACTTCCACTGACTACTGTACATTTAAATAATGTATCCTATACACAGGCCTTGGTAGAGGGCAGATCCTCTTGATAATTTATCATCTCTACAGCTACAGATTTTGCTGTTATTGTATTTGCCTTGTGTTACACTGGACTAAGATTGTATTTTTGATTTATACTAGCTGACAGGCAATTTATTCTGCTGTTTACTTCTTTCAGTTGTTTAGGGGGGAGTAATATATAGAAGGAGACACTTGCCTAAGTCACTAATATCTTCTATTGAGTGGTATATTTTTTCTTTAGAGAAAAAAGACATTTGGCAATTTGAACAAGGAAACAGTGCAGACTGTAGAAAACAGCATCAGCACCATCTGCTAAGGGTGTTTGGTTATGGTATTATACACCCACAAAAGTCTTAATATCACTGATTTTCCTTAAGGTAACTATCCTGACTCTGAGTTTAATTAGCCCTGTTAAGGTTAAAAGTAATCACCCACAAACACAAAACCAAACTAAAAGGCATTCAGGCAGCAAGTTCAAAACCAGGGTTGGTGTTTAGTTTGACCCTGTCATCATGTGTTATGTTTCCCTGCTCCCAATTTCATGAAGACTCTCTTTGTTTCTATTTCTATTTTAGCAGAATGTGAGCCCAAGCAAGTATGCAGTTTAAACAGAAAACACTAGAGAAACCAGCCCTGCAGAAATAGCAGGATCACATGAAACACCGTGAGGTTCCAGTCCTGCTTGGACTAAGCAAAGAAGTGCCACAAGCTTGCAAACCAGGTGAAAAGGTGGTGGTTCTTCTTATTCTCTGATTACTCAGATTATCATCAGCTGGTACATAATTCAGTAAGATACTTGTGTTTCTCGTTAATAAACTGGCAATGCGGTTCCAAAGGACCACGGAGATCACAACCCAGAATGAACTACCTCATTTTTTGCAAGGAACCCTATTCAGGGTTTTCATCTGCAGAAAATAGCAACTTTTGCTATTTTATAAACATTTTTCCTTCTAACTGGGAGAGACAGTGGTGTTGTCAGACAGCTGTCAGCTTTCCTGCTCTTAAAAAAGCATTCCACTACTGCATTCTGTTTATGTGACTTGTGGATCCTTTCCCATTAGATAATCATTCAGCTAGCATGGCTGTCAGCTGCAATACAACAGCTCCTGTGAAAATGTAAATACATTACTAGAAGTCCCCATATTTAGTTCTAATGCACAGCCTGTACTTCAAAACTGCTTTTCAAAAGAAACTTTTAAAAAAAAAACAAAACCCTGGAGCATTAAGCAAATGGAGCAGAAAAAGGCAATGAAATTCCTTGAAAAACAAAACAAAACAACAACAACAAAACACCAAAAGCCACAACTGAGTTCAGTATTTAAATTGAAGCCAATCCTGCTACACCTAATCTGGCCTACAGATAAGCTTACACTTGCTGGTACAAATAAAAGATATATTTGACAAGAAGAAGACTAATACAGCTAAATATGTGGCGTAGGAGGGATAAACCAAATCACTACTTAGAACTTTCTCTGAAGGCTTCCAAAAAATCTACATGAACAAATTGCTTCATATACTTGTGACTGATTCATGCCTATAACACAACTTAAATTCATAAAGGAGAAAAAAAATACCTGACCAAGCTCTTAGTATCATAGAATCATGGAATAGTTAGGGTTGGAAAGGACCTCAAGATCATTTAGTTCCAACCCCCTGCCACGGGCAGGGACACTTCACACTAAACCATGCCACCCAAGACTCTGTCCAACCTGGCCTTGAACACCATCAGGGATGGAGCATTCACAACTTCTCTGGGGCACCCACCCTCTGGGTGCCTCACCACCCTCACAGTAAAGAATTTCTTCCTCATATCCAATCTAAACTTCCCCTGTTTAAGTTTGAACCCATTACCCCTTGTCCTATCATTACAGTCCCCAGTGAAGAGTCCCTCCCCAACATCCCTATAGCCCCCCTTCAGATACAGGAAGACTGCTCTGAGGTCTCCATGCAGCATTCTCTTCTCCAGGCTGAACAGCCCCAACTTTCTCAGCTTATCTTCATGTAGGAGGTGCTCCAGTCCCCTGATCATCCTCGTGGCCCTCCTCTTCACTTGTTCCAACAGTTACATGTCATTTTTATGTTGAGGACCCCAGAACTGAACACAATACTTCAAGTGAGGTCTCATAGAGCAGAGCAGAGGCACAGGATCACCTCCCTCGACCTGCTGGTCATGCTCCTTTTGATGCAGCCCAGGATGCAAGTGCACACTGAAGCCAGCTCATGTTCATTTTTCCATCGACCAACACCCCCAAGTCCTTCTGCGCAGGGCTGCTCTCAATCTCTTCTCTCCCCAGCCTGGAGCTGTGCCTGAGATTGCCCCAACTCAGGTGCAGGACCTTGTACTTGGTTCTTAAAAGAACCCAAATAAAATGCACACCACAGAAAACAAGAAATGTTTTAAAAATACATGCCTGCATTTCCAAATTATATGTAGAAAGTGTCTGATAAACACACCAAGCTATGCATGTGCAGAACAGCTAAACCACGCGTTCTGACCACATGGTTCAAGGGATCACTGTTACAGATCTTAAAAGCCAGGGTTTCAAAATTGGTACCTTTTGTTATTAAAGTTCCTTCCAGGAGAAGTAATTCCTCTGGAGACTTGCTCAAAGGACAGCAGCACTTAGGAGCAAGCCTGTGCAGAACTCTCATGTTCACAGCTGAAAAGCTCTATTAACTCCTGCTTTAGTCAGCAAAGAGGTAAAAATGTAAAGGGAAACTATTCAAGGGGAAAGCTCTACATAGTTAAGAGCCAACCTAGGGAAAGTATTCTAGTCGACTGTGTGGTCAGGAGATGCTTATTTATTTACTCATTACTGCAAAATCAAGTGCACTCTGCCAGATGAAGTTGGTGGTTACTCCTACAAAATAGTTCCTCTAAGAGAAGGCAACAACCACGTCTCCAGTTTCCAGTCCCTTGAGGATGAGTGTTTTCCAGTTGCACACCTTGCTCCATTGAACTGCTCTGGGGCAGAATCACTCATGACAACATTCTTGTCTGTACAGTTAAGTATGTAGCCATGGAGGAGCAGGATTCAACAGAATTTTTCTTATTCATACACCAAAGTATCTTTGCATCAGAATATGAAATTATTGTAGGATGCCACCACAGAATTGAAGGAAGAGTCTCCTCTTCCCTCACTCATCTCCATCCAGAAGGGATCCAACAAGTCCCCTATTGGGAGCAAGCAAATCAATAGCCCCCACCAGGTTCAGATTCAGCTCCTCTTTAAGAAAGAGGACCACCCCACCCCAAGCACATCACCCTTCCAGGAGCAGAGCTTTACTTCAGGAAGTGGTCAACTTACACCTCTGAAAAATACTTGCAGCTTCTGTAAGGCACAACCTACTCACTCAGCACCCACTCCAAACCCTGCTCACCTGCTCAGCCCCTTCCAGTCCCACAGGTGCTGCCAGTCTCTGGTGATGGGGAAATAGGGTCCAGTTGATCCTCCAGACAGGCAGAGCTGCTGCTTACAGTTGCTATGACAGGGACCACCCCAAGGGGCACAGTGTGGAAGACAGCAACAGTCCACAGTGGAATCAGCACGTTCAGAGACTGGCTGGAACCTACAGCAGTTTTTTGCAGGAGCACAGAGAGTACACCAGCTTGACTCCACTTCAACATTTCTCTCCCCCAAACTCCCAACAATGATGCAGATGCCTCCTTCTGTGGGGACTGGCAGGCATCATGGGCCTCCTGTACATCCTCATCCCTTCATGCTGCTGTGTTGAAGAAGTCTAGCTTCAAAGCAGACACAAATCTCAGTCATAACCATTTTAAAACCTCTTTTAGCTTCCTTTAAGCTTTCAAACTGCTGCCTTGACTGTAGTTCTTACAACTGATACAGTGACTCTGAAAGACTCTATTGAGGAGAGTAAACTTCCTGTCTTGCTTTGCTGCAATGCAGGAAGAATAGCAGCTCTGTTTCTGACCTACAGCAGGACATGTGCTGCTAATCCGAACCCTGCCTGTAAGGCCAAAGGTGACCTGGATTTTGACATTTGTCACCACTGTGCTTTATTCTGGCACCTCCAGAATGGCAGGTGCACAGCCCAGGGCTTCAGCTGCAAGGACAAGGCTGTCCCTGATGTGTTGCTGAATTTGAGTACAATTCTCCAAGAGCTCCAGCCATCAGTAGTCTCAAGTTTTCAGTTAATCTTTTCAAGAGCACATGGTAATGAAAATGCACAATATACCCTCAGAGTTTCCAAAGACCATTGTGCTTTACTTAAAAGGAGAAGTGACAGCACATAACACAGTAAATGCAGCTGAACCATGCATGTATTCCCCGTCAGAAGATATCAGATGAGCTTTCCACAACCAGCTGGTTCACCTGTGGAGCAACCAGTTCTGTCAGTGTTTTTCTTTGATTAGAAAATCATCTGGATTTGATGATCTCCCTGTTCCCAGCGCTGCATCATACATCTCTTGAGTTTATAGCCTTTTTGCAGATAAAAAGAAAACAAAGATAGCTGAAAAGCTATAAATGCAGCAAAAGAACATAGGGCTCATCCTCTCACATCATAGAACTAAAAGGTCACGTAAATCCAAATTACCCTGAATACCACTCCTCCATATAGACAGGATTTACTTCTGGTCCTATAGACAAATTAATGAAAGGAGGAGGTGAGCACTACCAGCCACAATACTGACATGTAATTACAGTTCCTGAAAGTACTTTCAGCCTAATTTTTCTCATAAGACACCACAAATCACTAGGCATCAGAATGTAAATACCTATAACTAAGCTCTACATATTTCAACTGAGACAAAACCTTATCTTTATCTGTTGAGGTCTGATTAGACCTTTCAAACCACTTCTATGCAACTGGGGATCAATAACAGTGTTTCTTCTGCCTTCACAAATACTGCTAAATAACTGTAAACTGTTTTCTTATTTCAAAAACTGATTTAACCAAAATCTAAACCGATTTATACAGTTTGGAAATTGAAAATTGATGATTTATAGGTAGCTTTCTGTTATGCAGTGAACTGTCATTGGTTGAAAAGCTAGACAAAACCACAACTGAGACATTCATACACACAGCATTCCCCACACAGCATGCAGAATAAATCACCCTTCTTCTTCCTCCCTGTATTTTGATGTTGCTCAGTACGATGCACTGATAGTTGGGACAATGCACAGTGATATTAGCGGTCCATTGACCCATTGTGGCATTTAACTTGAACATAATTATCATCTCTACTTTTGAATTGAAATGAGATTTCCAATTCAATGTATGTTTGCCCACTAAGAAAACAAACAAACAAAAAACCAAACCAAAAAAAAAACACCCAGAGTTTTTGTGAGCATTCTGCTGAGTAGAAATGAACACATTGCTTGATGCTCCAGCAATTCCCAGTGACGCTCATGGGCTCATACATGCTATGAAGGAATGCAGGAACTTTTTAAGGAAAGATTATATATTTTTATACTTCCAACTTCGAAAAAATGCAACCAACACAGTTGACGGGTTTAAGAATCACAGCAGGTAAAAATATCTTTCTGTCATGATGTGTTGGTTCTGACATTAGGAAACTATAAAATTTCTGTGCAGCCAGAAGAACTGGTTTAGAGTTTCCTTTTCTCCCCAAAAAATAATTTATATTTTAATTTGCTAGAGGTAACTGATTATCATGGAGTAAATCCATTGTACTGAAAACTCTATTAAATCACTGGTTTAATGGGAGCAGAATTATTTTTTACACTCTTTGGATAAAGTTTAACTTTTGTAAGCATTTTTAAACTAATGTATCCGGCTCTTGATGTTTTATGGTCTGTATTAAGCACTGTGTGGGCTCATATCACCTTAGACTCCAACACAGTACGTTATACTATAGAAAGCAATTTTCCCAGAGTAATGAGCTCGATAGTTGCTTCATGAAGACCAGTACTGAATTGCTGCCACTGCAAGCAAGCATTTGATTTGATATCAAGTATAGTGGGGAGGAACCTGGAGCATTGTTGCTTATCCTATTTGTATTGTAACTAGCAAAGATATGAATATTTAACTAATGAGTGGTGGTCAGTACATATCCCATAGAAACCAAACCAATTTCACAGATCAGAGTGGATTAACTCGTCCTTTTAAATGCTTACTATCAATATGGCTATGAAGAGTAATCTAGTAGATAATTAGATCCAAAAAATAAGGAAAATTGATGAAGCACAAAGGAAACAAACAGAAAAATCTATGCATTTCCATCACCCAATACCCTAAAACTGAAGATCAGAACTAAATGAATAAAAACTTGAAAATTAATTCAGATAATATCTATGTTTTATGAACTTCATGTATCTCTGTAGTGTTTGTTTATACTGATCGCATTTACCATTTTTTTTTTTTATTTCGTGAGACTTGTAATTCCCCTTGGATGTAGCTGTATAGCTTTTTTACCCGCTTGGGTTTAGATAAGCACAAGATATACTCAGCTAAAAAAGTTCAGATTTTGCTGAGTTTTGACATTCTTTTACAATCCAGGAATATTATTTTTCTAGCAGATGGCCTATTCTCTTGTGAAAAAAACAGCCACTCTGGAAATGGAAAACAAAAAAAAAAGGTAATTCTTCTCCGATTTTTAGAATTTACATCTGTGGTATATTCTATACAAACATTTTGAGGGTTCTTCTATGTACAGGATAAATTAAAACCAACTGGTATATTCTATACAAATATTTTGAGGGTTCTTCTATGTACATGATAAATTAAAACCAACTGTAAGCATAGTATTACTGACAGTGGTGTTGCCTGATACCTGATGCTGATTAGCAGGAAGTGAATGAAATCACTTGAAACTCTGCAGAGATGAGACTGAAACTCTAAAATACTTAACCTTCATCTCTGCTGGCCATACCTGATGGCTCATGGATTTTTTTTGTGGCCACGTTCTAATGGAAGGGGCAGGAATCTTTCATGGGGGGCAAAGTGAAGCTCTTAAGACAGTAATAAAAATATTTCTAGTTAATATTAGTGGAGATGATATCATTTTACAGTGCTGGTGTAGCGTCAGTTAATAGCATGAATTAGATGGATAAAAAACATCTCTTGCCTTTGGTCTGTGCAGCTACACAGGCCACTTGAGAGTTTTTTCAGTTACTCTCCATCTTCTCAAGCCTGAAGCCTCATACACATCATGTGCTATCAAATCACAGATCTGACTTTCACTTTTAAGTGAAACCTAGGGTCAAAATACTTGTTTATTCTCTCACTTTGACTTTCAAAAGTAAATACAGTTCCTTCAGCTGAACTCACAGCTCCACAAAGGCCTGATCCTGAGTACTTTCGCCTACCCCAGATAAGCACCAAAGGGATGCTGAGACTGCAGAAGCTATAAAATAAAGGAAAATTCAAGGAATGCTTGTTGCTAAATAGGAAATTCCCCATGAAGAATTCAGCAGTGCCAGGCTGCTTTGTTGCCTGCATGAATGATGTCTGGTAAAGCTGGAAACCTCTCTTCGCCACAGCACATACAGAAGAATCTCTCAAATGTTAGACAGCAAAACAAAGGAGGGAGCAGCATGGTGACTAAAAGGCATTGCCTTGGTTTTATGAAACAAGAGCATCTGATAACCTAATGGGACCATTATACGTTGGGAAGCTCTTTCAAAGAGACAGAAAAAAAATGCAATGCTTCTTACATTGCATTGCCAAATTAAACTTTAAAAATTATGTAATTTTATTATGGCTCCATTTATATATGACTATATATAATCTACTCTAAAGCTTTTACAGTTTTTAATGACTGTAATGATTTATTGACCATAAAGTAATATATACTAAATAGTTCCTATAATACTTTGGTATACATATTTTGCTGTATGTCTTACTAGCTAACCTTCCCCAAAAAACTACTTTTAAAATGCCTCAGTACACACCACTATTAATGTTTCTTTTCCTTTTTTTTTTTTTTTTTTTGCGATCAGTTCCGATCCTCAAATTCTTTTTTCTCCCTAATTTATTATCATCAGCATCAAACTGTAAATATAAACTATGGCTGGGAACAAACCTCTTTTTCACTGGCTAGAGAGGCTGGAGTTCATATCCAGAGTATCATATCCGGAGAGACAGACACAGTGTGCTTTCCTTTCCATGTGAGTGTAGCCATAGACTCTTTGAGGATATCTGGAAATTGGAAATATTTTCTCAAAAATTATGAGAAATTAGGGCCTTATACTTTGAATATTTTTTTTAAATCAAATAGATCCCATTAGATAAAATAATAATAGAATAAAGAGGAAACAAAAAACCCAGCAAAGATAATGCACTCACATAAGCAATGTAAGAGCTCTCAAGAAAAACAATGGGGAATTTACTAAGTAGAGGATGCTTCTCCATGCCTACTAAAACAAAATTTTTAGGACAGGTTTTTCTTTTTGTCATGCAAAAACACATTGTCTATCCAACCAAAGATGGAGTTCACTGGATAAAAGCAAGCTCAAAAACTGGTCTCTGAAAGACTGAAGTGTAGGTAACAATATAGACCCTCTTGGCTTAAAACTTCTGCTCTGAGCTGTTATGCTATAACCCCTATCAGTTTCTAAGTCACACTTCTTGGGGCAAAACAATCTACTTAAGCAAACCTTAGTTAGGCTGGGAAGCTGAGGGCTGCAGAAAAGAAGAGTCTATTACTCAGAAACCCAGAATGTCTCACTGCACAAGCATGTAAACCTGCTTTTGCAAAACAGCAAAGAAAAACAGGTCTGTCATCTTAGGGATGCATTCAGGAAGGACTGACAGGGACATAAATCACTTTTTACCCTGTAACTGAGAAACACTCTGCAACACACTATTACAGAGGAGCATCTTAGCTAACTGCAAATAAGTGCCATAAGTAATCTCACTATGGCAGCAGAGTTCTCTGCTGGCTAATTCATACTTCTGTAGCTTATCAACTGCTTCACACTGTCCCAGGTATCTCTGCAGGGCAGATGTGACATAATCTGTTATATCAGACCTCTCCAAAATGCTGCATTTTGTCATCAGTGCTCTGGATGTCAGCAGTGACATATGAAGGTCATAATAAATATTTTGTTCTGATTCACCTTACCCTGGGCTATAAACACATTCAAAAAGCTGGCTGCAGGCAACACTGAAAGATCCTTTCCAAGCACACCTTGACTTACTTTAGAAAGAGTTGTTGAGGGGAATGAAGGTATGTTTCAAACCAAGCTGTACTAGAAAATCTCACAAAAAGAAAGAACTGAATTGGCTGAACCCAGAAGGTCAAAAAAATTGTGTATTATTAAGCATCCTTTTTCATCCAACCTTATTTTAAGGTCCAACTCTGTTGAGTGTAATGGACAATAGCAATTAAATAGGATTAAAACCAGGGCAGAATTCATAACTGATAAATGCATAACACTCTGGCTTTCTGGGACTCAGAAGTCATTAAGCCTCAAAATATATTGTATTCTCATGCACAGGAAAATTTAGTCTACAGATAGTTTTGCTAAAATTCAGAAGCAGATTATTTCTGTCTTGAAACCCACTTTTTCAATAAAATTAATAAACAAACAAAATAAATCTCAGTGCCAATGCTAAATTTCTACTCTACCGTTACCAATGTTTGTTCTGTATTCCTATCTGTTTGCTAGTTGTGTTACTAGATCCATCTAGATCCCATACACTAAAACAGTGAGTGCTCTATTGCTGGTGAATTTATGTAACATAATTATTTGTTATCTCATTCCCAAATCTTGCTTTGCTGTCATATATTTCACACCTGTCCAAGTGCTGAAACACCAAGCACTGCAAGAAAAAATGGCCAAGATGTGCTAGTCCAAAACTAGTACTTGCTGTGACTGAAGACATATTTGGTATACATTTATCTGGTCTATGTGTTCTCTTGTATCTTGACTGGCTATTTATTAGCATACTTTCCTACATTGCTGCAGTTACCAAGTGCACCGAAGTAATTAATGCAATAAGAATAGATGCCAATAAAGCCCTTCTGAAAAGGAAGAGGGAGAAATTCTTCTTGGATATTAAAAGTCTGAGAGGGAACACCAGACAGGTGGATTAATTTTTAAACACATTTGCCATATATTGCTGATGGTCACAACAGTTGTGTAAGTGTTCTTTGATATAGATATGCTTACAAAGAGAGTTCTGGGAACCTTGTTCTAGTAGGTGTATTATGCAGGTGTACTGTCTGATAGAGTGACTCAGTAAGTAGCCTTTATTTATGGGGGAGAGAAGGGAATTAAAAAAAAAAAATAGTTTTCTGGGTTTGGTTCAGGAATTCTCCTCTGGAGGCATAATATAATGCTTAAACTAATGACAATCCCTCCTTGAAGGTATCTCTCAGCAAGAAACAGCTATGGTCTAAAACTGCAATGTTAGAAACACTGCCCTAGAGAAAGTTATAATACAGTGATGAAAGACTGGGATTTGTTTCTGCCATGTCAGAGAAATCCTACCATGACTAAACCAATGTCATTGCAAATCTGGGAACATTTGTGCCCTAAAGGCAGATCCTACTACAGCACCACATGCTAACACTGCAACTGTGGAAATCTGAACATGACAGTAGAAATATAATAGTCTGAAAAAGATTTCCTCCACTGAAAGCTAATCAAGGTCTGTGCCATTTACCAGTAATCACTACAATCTTCTTCATCAAAAGTGCTTAGGATTCCTCTGTTTCACAGTATGCTTCGTAACAGGCATTTCAACACCTAGCATTTCATCCTGCAGTGAAGGTTGGACTTTGAGACAGTTTTGTAAGATGTGTTACCCGTTCTTTGAGTCAACTTCAGGAAATCATTCATCATGAAGGACAGGATGGTTAACTTGCCACTAGCTGCATTTTAGACCTCTCTAGTAGGAGAAGGCTCTCCTCCAGAAATTATGAATACACAGGTCATGATGATTTACGCTAGAAATCAGCAAGGAATCTACCTTGGTGTCAGAACTAATGGCATCATTCCTTTTCTAAATTGTGATACTACCTGCATAAAGAACTTCATGATTTTACCACAGCGCATCAGTAAGTCACAGAATTGAAAAGGCTATTGTAGGACAAAGACTAGCCTTTTAACAGACTCCAATTATGTGATTTGTATTAGAAAAATATCTTAGAATAGTATCGAAAACATACCTTGTGTACCTTGCTGGTGTTTCTGAAAATATCTGTTCTATGGGTATTGCTTAGTCAATAAAAAGTACTATTTTTTTTCTCAACCTTTTCTTGTCACATCAATTCAATGAATAATCTGGAGTTGTATTTCCATTTTATATCAACCCTATGGCTGTACAGGACCCAAGACTCGTACCCTTGAGTAGCTGTCTTGACAGTGCAAGATTGCTTGGGGTGCCTCTCAGACTGCTGGGACAGCATACTCCCATACTCCCATACTCTTGTGGGCAGACCCATCCAGGCCAAATTGGAGCTACACTTCCATCGTGACCTCAGTGTGCATTTGACCACAGTAACTCCCTAGTGCACATCTTACTTATATATTTATGTTCTTTACTTTTTAGCTTTTCAGATTAACTTCAAGAAAACGTGTAAGATACTAAGCATTAGTGGCAGTGTAATTATCAATCAAATAGATGTGGCAATTGCAATGCTCTCTGGGGCAAGGTGTTTGATGGGACAATTCAAAGTACATCAAGGGTATTTAATCCCTTGGAACTAATTTTACATCTGCTTTATTACAAATGAAATGTGAAGACTTAAGCATTGGTCTTGCTTTCATTATTCAGGAAATAGAGTTTATCATTATCTCCATAAAGCAGGAAAGTTTTTAAATACTTTGCATTGTATGTATGGCAACAGAGTATGGTTCACTATGGAAATCCTGCACATGCCTAAAAATACAGGCAGATCAAAAAGAAAACTGTGAAGTAATACAACTGAGAAACGGTGAAGTATTATATATAAAAACTTCTGAACTTTTAAAAATAATTTCCTGTCTAGGAAAACAAAACAAAACAAAAAACCACAAAAAACTGCCTCTTCAGCTTCAGGAAAAATGAGCAGTCCTTGCCAGAAAGAATAAATCAGGTGGTAGGAGACAAAAACTATTACAGATTTACTGTATTAAAAAGTGACCTCATTGAATTTGCTTTGGCATTATGGACGAATCCCTGGTGGCTCCAAACAGATCTAGTTTAGTCAACCTTATTGTCTTCAATGTGAGATATTATGAAACACGCTAGTTATAAAGGTCAGCACTGCAAGGTCAAAAAGCACGTGTTGTCACATCCTCCGTACGGCAGTTTTAAATGCAAACTAAACAAGGGGAAAATAAGGTAGTAACTTATCTACTGAGGAGCTAGGAACAGTTATATGAGAAAAGGTGGAGAAAAAAGCATGGGAAAGTAAAATGATTGATTCAGCTAATAACTGAAATCAGAAGAGCACAGATTCGTGCCCCAGATGCTTCGCATAGTTTGTTAGCTGCTGAAGCTGTGTTTTTAGCTTGATCTGCCTCATAAGAGCCTTTTCAAATGCAGAAGTCATCACAGATGATGGTGTTCAACACAGTAAAATCACCCATACTGCTTCAGTTCCTCTCCAGTGTTATTTGCTGGACTGGCACTGTAAATCAGGCATGACCAAATTAGCTAAAGACTAATGGACCAGTTGCCAAGATACAGCTGTGTGTCTTTAGATGCTGAAGTCTGCCAAGGAAATTCTTGGATGTAGTCTCTGGTAGCATCTGCATCCTTATGCTGAAAGTGGTGCAATGACCCACCTAAACTAACATCCTTCTCATTTTTAGCACCCTCCTTGCCTAGTGCCTACTGAGCCAATGCCCAGGGTATCTGGAGTATTACCAACTGCACTGAGAGAAAAGGAAAAAGAAATGGCAAAGTGAAATAAAAGCGGTATCCCTACTGTTCTAATAAAGAGATGGAAAACCAAAAAACTATACCCTTATGTTGAGGAAAGGAGGGGAGAGAATACAAGTTATTTCAATAACATAATGTAAAGTTTAATGAAGAAGACAAAATGTGGTGTAACAGAAGACATATATACTGTTTCGAAGAAAACTTTGCTCAGTTCTCATTGACAGAAATCTGTACCCACTTTGGCATAATGGATTTCTCTTTGACAGCTACAAGGTCCTCTTTTTAAAACCTCCCACCATTTGGAGAAGCTTGGTGTATCTAACAGATGCATCTCTGTTAAAAGTATTCATTGGAGAAATTTCATCTGGCAGAATATAGCTTTGGCAGTAATTTCCCAGTTTTAATCTACCTTGGGAAGGTATTTCAAGAAGATGCCATTTGAAGGCTCAGGCCCCAGGAGCTGGACAGTGAATGAAATTTGTGAAGGATGCAGAGAGTCTCTGGTCTTCAGAGACGTACTGCATAAAGAAACAGATCTTGACTAAGAACACAATTCCATACCTTATGACATGCATATGGACATGGCTGTTCTGAAGCTCTTGCTTCCTTTCCAGCTGATGAGCAGCCCATGCTTACCTACATCTGGTGAAAGAACTGCTGCACAAGTGCAGTTAAATTGTTCATCTTCTTGTTCTGCAATGCCCAGTTCCATACTGCTTGTGCTACATCAGACTCATGTGGCAGAATCATTCAAACAATACAGGACATACCTGCACAGAGGTACAAAGGCCCATTTTTTCAGAATCTTCAAATCCTAAAGCACTCTCTGCTGCAAATAATGTTCATGATCTCAGACTTCCCAGATATGAAGTTTGTGTACAGAATGTGCTCAAAGAAAGTTACTCTACTTTCGCTCGTCTTTCTTGAAGGTTCACAAAGAGAAACTGGTATCTGAAACTGAAGAACAGCACATGTGGGCACATGAACAGTAGAAAAAAGCTGAAAATGCTCCAGTGAATTTTTATGTGCCACGATACCTACCTGACTTTCTTGGAATTCTAAGCTAAGGTCACTCCAAAGACTTGTCACTGCTTTTTCTGCAGGAAAAGACAAACTGAATAAAAACACAAGACAACAGAAAAACTCTAAGAAAGAAACCAGTCTAGTAGGAATTCAGTCAGCAATCCTACTATAAAAATTACCATTGTTGAATTCAGTGTGGCCAGACATATGCACTAGCCTCAGGCTTGACAATCTGTCAGAAAACAATGCTAGTCTCCCATGCCATTTTACATTTGGATATGAAATAAATCATAAAATGTTTTTTCAGTCCTTTCTATTACCCACTTGATCCCTTTGGGTGCTAGTGATATAGATAGCAGTAGCCCGGAGATTATAAAGAAGGACTTCGGAGGCCCGGGATACGTGGTTAGAGGCTCTGGAGCTCAGATAGTCTTTTTGTGAATTCTCCAGATAAAGGGGAGGATCTTAAAAAGACTAGGAGGATTGGCCAGGTTAATAAATGGTTAGAAGGGTAGTGCTATAGTAAGGGGTTTGGGTACCTTGAACATGGGACTCAATTTTAGTAGTTACCCAGGGAACTACAGACCAGTCAGTCTCACCTCTGTGCCTGGAAAAATCTTGGAGCAGATTCTCCTGGAAGGCATGATGCAGCACATGAAAAACAACAAGGTGCTTGGTGACAGCCAGCATGGCTTCACAAAGGGGAACTCCCATGTGACCAAACTGGTGGCCTTCTTTGATGGGGCTACAGGACTGAGGGACAGGGGTAGAGCAGTTGATGTGATCTACCTGGACTTGTGCAAAGCATTCAGCACTGTCTCATACAACACCACTGTTTCTAAATTGGAGAGACATCAATTTCATAGGTGGACCACTCGGTGGATAAAGAACCGGCTGGATGGCCACATGCAAAGAGTTGTGGTCAATGGCTCAAAGTCCAGCTAGAGGCCAGTAACAAGTGGTGGCCCTCAGGGATCGGTGTTGGGACCAGTCTTGTTCAACATCATTGTCAGTGGCATGGACAGTGAGATTTCAGCAAGTTTGCAGATGACACCAAGCTGTGTGCTTCAGTTGATATACTGGAGCGAAGGAATGCCATGCAGAGGGACCCTGACATGCTTGTAAGGTGGGCTGATGTCAACTTTATGAATTTTAACCATGACAAGTGCACCTCGCTCGTACACCTGGCTCCCAGCAATGCCAGGCACAGCTCCAGGTTTGGCAGAGAGGAGATTCAAAGCAGCCTTGCGCAGAAGGACTTGGAGGTCTTGGTCAATGAGAAAATAAACATGAGCCAGCTTCAGCATGCACTTGCAGGCCAGAAAGCCAACCATATCCTGGGCTGCATCAAAAGGAGCGTGACCAGCAGGCTGAAGGAGGTGATCCTGCCCCTCTACTCTGCTCTCACGAGACCTCACTTAGAATTATGTGCACAGTTCTGGTGTCCTCAACATAAAAAGGACATGGAACTGTTGGAACAAATGCAGAGAAGGGCCACAAGGATGATCAGGGGACTGGAGCGCCTCTCACATGAAGACAGGCTGAGAAAGTTGGGGCTGTTCAGCCTGGAGAAGAGAAGGGTGCATGAAGACCTCATAGCAGCCTTCCAGTATCTGAAGGCGGCCTATATAAGGATGTTGGTGAGGGACTCTTCATTAGGGACTGTAGTGATAGGACAAGGGGTAATGGGTTCAAACTTAAACAGAAGAAATTTAGCTTGGATATAAGGAAGAAGTTCTTTTCTGTTAGGGTGGCGAGGCAGTGAAATAGGCCCAGGGAAGCTGTGAATGCTCCATCCGTGATGGTGTTCAAGGCCAGGTTGGACAGAGTCTTGGGTGGCATGGTTTAGTATGATGTGTCCATGCCCATGGCAGGGGGGTTGGAACTAGATGATCTTAAGGTCTTCTCCAACCCTAATTATTCTATGATCCTGAAAAGCTATCCTAAAGCTCTGAAAGTGCAAGAGTGCATTAATGGGAACATTTATCTGAGAAAAAGAAAATGGATAGGTACAGGGTTTCAGGGAAGAATTGCATTCCAGAAACACTTAAGCACATTGGAAACTCTCCTGCACTGAGCTCTTGGAATATAATTGAAAGCCTAACTTCTCAGCTCTTGTGGCACTTTCCATCTTCAAAACACCCTTTAAGACCTACATAATCCTTACAACATCACAGCAAAGTATCCTGTCTATGTCCATGTCCCAGGGAAATTGAGTTGCCTTACTCAGAGGTCTGACTCGAATGTGAGACTTTAATCCCTGGCTCTCAGTGCCTCCTTTCCACTGTCAAAAACATGCTTCTCTCCTTGGCTGTTTGACAACATTTTGATTTTTGGAAAATATTGCTCAGTGATAACATGACCAGGTTACTTTGAAGAGTTAAGTAAAAAGAATAAGAGAAGAAAGAAATATATTAAGCAGCAGAACTATAAACTATTTGGTAATTAATCCTACCTCCTTTTTGACAGAGTGGTTAAAATATTCCTGAGAATGAAACATCCTTATGCTAAAACCTTTCTTTCTTGTTTGAAGGCTTTGTTTCCCTGGGCTATTTCCAGAAGGCCGAGACCAACAGGCAGAATATCAGTACTGCACAGGAGTAACAGTGAACATAGCCTGGAGAACAAACTGCAAAGTGAAATGTGACTTGATATTAATACTGGGTCTTGTTCTTTCAGGGTTTAAATGGTTCATTTTTGCAAACACCACTGGCAATACGTGTACTGCCTACCACCCCGAGATCTGAAGAAAATAAATTTAGAACTTGACAGTTCTGTCCTTTTTCCAAAGGGACCAGGTCAGACAGGCACTTGCTGATGTTGTAATGCCTTATCAGGCCCTGGAATATGAGGATCTCATTCACTCCCAGCTAAACCTAAATAAGAGAATCTAAAAGTACCGCAGTCTCACTTTGAGAAAGAAAAAACTAGAAAAAGGAATATCGTCTTCTGCATCTGCCAGGTCAAGCACACCATTTCTAATCATTAAAATGCAAGTCATGAAATACCACATTTGAAATCAGAACAGTACCAGCACCACCTCCTGTATGCCTGACACTGTGCAAATACACAGGCAACATAGACATGCCTATCATCTTTTATACAGTCTCTGGAGGCTCCAAGAGCCTGGATCTGCACATCAGAAGCAGATTTATTGAACTGTGACTATATGCGCTGCATAGTAAGAACCAATGAATCTTGTATTGGATTGATTAAAAATGTAATTGTACAATCTCTGTGATCCAAGGAACAAGGAGTCATTTTTCACAGTGAAACACTTAGCAATCGGACAGACTCAAGCTGTCTGCCTCATGGCATTTGTAGCTGTTCTTTACATTGCCACATAAATCATAGGCATGTATTTTGACCCTCCTACACATAATGCAGCCAAATAGGAAGTGATAAAACAAAAAAGAACATTGCTGGTTGAATTTAGAACAGCTTTTCAGGGAAAAAAAAAAAACAAAAAAACAAAAAAAAAACCAATAGAAGCTATGAACACCTACCTTTTTCAGAAAAATTGATATGATGTTCAGAATTAAAAATACAAAAAAAAATACAATTAAGTTGTTTAAACTGCACCAATATTCCATTTTTTACTACTACATATGAAAAGGAAAAGAGGGGGAAATGTGGACATAGAGATGACTAGCAAAACTATCCATTTCATTTCAAAATTAGAATGGGGGAGGGAGTAAGGAAAGAGACCTGAATCACTCACTTATTTGTTTGTATTTCTATAGAAGCAGAAAGCTGAAAACCCTTCCTCTCTATGCCTAATAAGGCTTTCAGGCAGTTAAAATCACAGCAGTTTTAAAAGAGAGTTTAGAGCCTGTTTTATCATCCATTATGGTTGTGGAGAAAACATAAACCATGTATGCAAATTACCTGTGAAATAGCAAAACTTCTGCTAGACCTTTTCAAGAATTCTACTGTAGCTCAAGTGCTCAGAACTGGGTGTCAATCTACATTGCTAGTACTTAGAAATATTTTGCACTATAGGAGAAAACCTGCAAGTATTTATCTTTGAGTGACACATGCACCACAAAGAAAACCAACAAAAAAAAAAGAAAAAAAAAAGTGAATGAGGTGAAAAAGACACTCAGAAGAAATAACCACATTTTCAACAGTTAGAAGGCTTTCTCAGGATTCTACTCAGAGAGCTACTGTGACATCTAGTATATTCCAACCAAAACCAGAATGGCTGTATTTTATCACTTCCTCTATTTCACAGTATTTGTCTAGATTTACATACAACTGAATGGAAGCCAAAAGTATTTTTCACAGTATGACAAATTGAAAGTGCTTTCACAGAGAGCTGACAATTCAGAAGCACAAAACTCAGACACAACAAAGCAAATTCTTTCAGGTAATCTGCAATCTGATATCAAAAAATATTTTTAAGGAAGTTTAGATTGGATATAAGGAAGAAGTTCCTTAGTAAGATAGTGCTGAGGCAGTGGAATGGGCTGCCCAGGGAAGTTCTGAATGCCCCATCCCTGATGGTGTTCAAGGCCAGGTTGGACAGAGCCTTGAGTGACATGGTTTAGTGGGAGGTGTCCCTACCCATGGCAGAGGAGCTGGAACTAGGTGATCTTAAGGTCTTTTCCAACCCTAACTATTCTATGATTCTATAATAATTTCAGGGGGCACATGGTCATGGGTTGCTGGAGCTAAGGTAGAGAGTCAGCCAAGTCATCCAGTATGCTAATGGCAGAAATGCTTGCACAGTTTCTATCCAAAAGCAGTACTTGCTAACATGTCAGACCTCAGTCTCTAATACTTCAAGCAGAGTCAAGTCAGTATGTTTTAAACTCCATAGAAGTATTTAGGGAAGGGATCATCATGGCGCACAGCATCCCAGCATATTCCTTTTTCCTCAGAAAGCTGCTGAAGCACTGCTTTTTCTTAGAAAAGTTGTAGCAGGATGAAAAGTCAGGTTTCAGAGAAAAATCAACACTTTAAACTTGAAACTTGACCTTGACACCAACAGATTCTGAAGTATAAAAGCCCTGTATTCAAAAGCCTTTTCTACAGGGTTTAGTATTTTCTGCACCTGACCCCAAGTGGTTTGCAGATACAGTTCAATTTTTCATTTCTCTTGAGAGCCCTTCCATGTAGTGGAAGAACAGAGCCACTGCATTGCTGTATCACTGAATCAATGTCAAGGTCATGTGTCTATTTGATAATCTCTGATAGGCTGCAAAAAAACATTCTTTGAGATAAATGTATCACCACAGCTGGGGTCCTGCACTATTTATCAAAATGATAGCTAGTTCAGAAGAAGCAGAAACAAAGGCACACTTATCTTTTCTAAATCTTGTATTAAAGGTTTGTTTTCTTCATTTGAAGCCTCCTCCTATTAAGTTACTGAGTGTTAGGATCAGAATTGTCCTACCTGGGGGGCTGAACAAGGTTTCTTCTAGAACATGTTGGTCCAGCTCCTGGCATTTTCTGGTAACTTTCTTTGCCAAAGTGACGCCAAGTAATCCTTGTTCTAGGAGTCCATTCAGGGACAGCTGGAGGGCTGGTTGTCCTATTGGTTAATGTAAGATAAGGACATGCTGTAATTATAAAATAAAGCAACTGGCTGTGAAATATAGACAGCCAAACAGGCATTTGGTTTTGCTTATAAATATGTAGGACCTGTTCTATTTACAGTTTCAACTAATGGGCACAGGAATTTTGCCAATTTGCTGTGCCAGGTATGTCTGTGGTCTTTTGACTTTCCTAACCAAGTTTAATCTCTTGCAGTTATGAGAGTTTTCTGGCCATTATGATAAAATGCTTATTGGTATATAAACAGTTTTATAAGAGACTGATCAGTAATTCAAATACACAAATGGACCACTAGAAAGAGCTGTGATGAGTTTGCAACAGCCTTCAGCCCTAACATTCACTGCTCTCTTTTCAGATGCTCACTACAGTTATACTTTTACCTCCTGTTTCTGAGAGCAACTGCCTGTCCTGAACCCACTTGTGCTGGATGTCCATGTCTGTGCCGGTGGCTGTGGGGGGTCGCTGTGAGGAGAGGCTGGGGCTGCCCCATGCTATGCAGGGCTGGTTACAGATGGTCCCAGATGCCTCTGCAGCTGCCCCAGCACAGGGCACAGCTGAGCCATTAGCAGCACTGGTGCTGCTGCTGGGATGGGATTGAGACATGGCCAATGTGTGAGAGAAACTGTGAGAACATCATGAGGAACAGTGTGAGAACAGTGCAAGAACAGTGTGAGGAACAGTGTGAGAACAGTGTATCAGTGAGGAAGTGTGAGAAAGCATGCGGAACACTGTGAGCGAGAACAGCATGAGGTACAGTGTGAGAACAGCCTGAGAAACAGTGAGAGAACAGCATAACAGGAAGTGTGAGAATAGCATGAGGGGAAGTGTGAGAACAGTGTGAGGAACAGTGTGAGAACAGTGTGACAGGAAGTGTGAAAACAGCATGAGAAACAGTGTGAGAACAATATGAGGAACATTGCCAGAACAGCATGACGGGAAGTGTGAGAAGAGTGTGACAGGAAGTGTGAGAACTGCATGAGGAACAGTGTGAGAACAGTGTGAGTATAGCATCAGGAACACTGTGAGGAACAGTATGAGAACAGTGTAACGGGAAGTGTGAGAACAGTGTGATGGGAAGTGTGAGAACAGTGTAACGTTCCCGTGTGGGAAGAGTGTGAGTATAGCACGAGGAATGGTGTGAGAAGAGTGTCACGGGAAGTGTGAGAGAAGCATGAGAAACAGTGTGAGAACAGTGTGAGAACAGTGTGACAGGAAGTGTGAGAACAGTGTGAGGAACAGTGTGAGAATAGCGTGATGTGAATTGTGAAAACAGCATGAGGAACAGTGTGACGCACAGTGTGAGAACAGCGTGAGGAACAGTGTGAGGACAGTGTGAGTACAGCATGAGGAACAGTGTGAGAAGACTGTGAGGTACAGTGTGAGAGCAGTGGAATAGTGTGAGAACAGTGTGACCAGAAGTGTGAGAACAGCATGAGAAACAGTGTGAGAACAGCATGATGGGAAGTGTGAGAACAGTGTGACAGGAAGTGTGAAAACAGCATGGAGAACAGTGTGAGAACAGTGTGAGGAACAGTGTGAGAACAGTGTGAGTATAGCATCAGGAGCACTATGAGGAACAGTATGAGAACAGCATAACGGGAAGTGTGAGAACAGTGTGAGGAACAGTGTGAGAACACCGTGACAGGAAGTGTGAAAAGAGCATGAGGAACATTGTGAGAACAGCGTGAGGGAAAGTATGAGAACAGTGTGAGGTACATTGTGAGAACAGCATGAGGGAAAGTGTGAGAACAGCGTGAGGGGAAAGCACAAGGGAAAAAGTGAGGGAAAGTGTGAGGAGAAGTATGATCTTTCTTGGCGGAATTGTCCTGTGGAGAGGACCTGTATGAAGTTGGGGAAAAAGTATGAGGAAGAAGGAGCATCAGAGAGGAACTGCCATGGGCTGACCCACCATTATTGCCATCCCTACCCTGGGTAGGCCGGAGGCTGAGAATCATCCCAGGTATAGCCTGTACATTCTGTTGTCATTTCCATTACTCATTGCTTCCAGAGAAAGTAGCAGACGTTTCTCACAGTGAAAGAATTGAGCCTACTAGTTTAGGTAACAGGTACTACAAGTCATACATTCTTGTAAAACCAAACCTCCCTCTATAGGCAAATACAGTCAATGGAATTATGATAGGTATCATTTTCCATCTAACTGATATTAATTACTTCAAAAAGGCTGAATAAATTTGAAGGAGGATTTGATCTCTAAAATACACTTCTTTCATAGCTGTTTCTTCACCACTAAAAAAAATTTATTAGTTTTCCTGCACAATATAGGTATGCACATATACACATTCTCCAGGCTATGATAAAATGAAACATAAATTATACCGTAAAGTTTTACAGAATATGCAAAAGCTACATTCCATCTCTAGCTGTTCATTAAATTTTATTGCCAAAATTGTTTTGCAATAGCCTTCAACTTTTAACACAGGAAACTAATCTTTCGTTTTCTAAACCTCCCGATTCATGCTCAGTGACTGCCCTGTCTAATCGGGCACTGGTCAGAATACGGCAGCTGTGCCTTAATTCCCTCTCCCACAGCACAGCCCTTTCAAGCACTTTATCTCACTGATTGGTTTTGGCTATTCTGGATCAATGCTGGCAGCACTTCTAGGAAATCCACGTTTTCCACTTCCTACTCAGTGCACAAGAGCTTTATTCTTCTGGACTGCATTCCAGCACCTGATATTTTTGTTGGTTTCTGGGTAACACAATCCAGGACTGCTTTGTTGTTTTCACAGTACTGCCTTATGAGTTAGAGATGCTATGGCCATATTTCCAAAAAGCTTCCCAATGTACCATGTAAGTTATGAAATTCTATGCTATGAAATTCTAATCCCTTTTGGCATAGAAATATACATTTAAATTCATTAACCTGAAGGGTGAATAAATTCACCTAATTTCAACATAAGCATTCAAATAATTTTGAACACCTGGAGGAAATTCAATCTTTAATGGCCACAAGACAGGCACCCCCAGAAAACTTCCCCCCAAAATTGAAGGAATTTGGAAAGCTGCTGGGGAAAGAGTATGGCTGGCTGGGGAGGTGCAAGACAGCATGATATATGAGCTGGCTTGGTGCTGAGCACTGCCCTTGAATCAGCATCGACACCCACATAGAGCCAGTGGCACCACCATGGTGAACAGAATGTAAACATCAGGCTGAAACCGTCAATACATCGTCACATATCCCACCAACATGGCTAACTGCACCTTTTGGAGGAATTACATCTATGCACTGACAGTACCTGCTGGTAGTTTAAATTGGATAAGCATATGCCTCTCACTCCACCCCATTAGTGTGTAATGCCTTGTCTGATGAGTAGATAATTTACTCTTGCAAGAGTGTCATGGGTTCAGCAGTAGCAGTCATTTTTCTCCTTCTCAGTCGCTGGTGCAGTGCTGTGGTTTTGACTTTCAGCCTGGGAACAGCGCTGGTAACACCAAAGTTTTTAGTTATGGCTTAGTGATGTTTGGTCTGGCCAAGGACTTTCTGAGCCTCATACTCTGCCATGGAGGAGGGGAAGCTGGGAGGAAGCAGAGACAGGACACCTGACCCAAACTGACCAAAGAGGTATCCCATGCCACAGCACGTCATGCCTAGGATGTAGAAACGGAGAGCAGAGACCTGGAAGGAGGTGGGGTGTTGGTGGCTTGGTTGGACTGGGTGTACGTGGTGAGCTATTGTATTTTCTCCTCTTGTATTTCTCTTGCTATTATTATTCTTGGCGGTAGCAGTAGTGGTTTGTGTTATACCTTAGTTACTAAACTGTTCTTAGCTCAACCTGTGGGAGTTGCATACTTTCCATTCTCTTTCCCATCCCTCCTGGAGCTGGGAGGAAGAAAGAGGGGGGAGTGAGTGAACAAACTGCATGTTTTACTGCTTAAACCATGACAAAGAGGTAGCTTAATACTGCATAAAAGTAATTTTGTAGCTTAAGTCATGTATATATTTCTATCCAAAACCAACAAACTACAAGAGCTGAGGAGAAAGGAGAGAGGAAAGGGATCGTGAAACGTTTCACATATTACTAAATCACATATGTAAAAAAAAATACTTGTGATATGCAAAACCAGGGCAGTTTTTTTTTATATATATTATTATATACTGTAAATTCTGGAATTTGACTGTTTCAGCTATAGATGGCAAGGACAATTGTTAATTTGTACAAAGTAGATAAATGAGGTGGAAACCAGTCAGAAGAGGTTTGTTTATCTGTTCTTTGATGATATATTACTTGGCAATAATAAGATAGTAACTGTGTGTTCTATCTGTCTGAGAAAAACTTCCAGCATCATTTCTCATTTTTACTTATCAGATCTGAAAGCACTTCCCAGTCTTTGAATTTCAGTAGAATTCAGACACAGTAATTAAGCCCAGCCAACTGGCAGGAGGGGATTTTAACAAGAAAACAACATTAAATTCCACCAGGTCTGTAATACATTACTTCAGTTAGCTGACTGCATGCCTGTCATCTCCTGTCTCCTCTGAATTTAATGGTCACAAGTACCAGACGGTATTAAAAGAGTAAGTTTTCTTTGTACTGGGCAACTCCAAATGTGCATGTGACTTTAATTGCTTTTATTTTTTAAAAAACCTGTGAAAATACTCATTTGTCTTTTGTTAGCACGTTGTAGGACAATGCAAGAAAAGTGTTTCAGAACACCTACAATATCACACTTTGATTTAGAAGACTGTCTGGCAAAACATGCCCTTACCAATCCACTACAACCTCCATGCTTGCTAGGTGACAGGAGGATGGGAAAAGTTTTTAGAAGAAAAAATTCTTAACTGAAAAAACAGAGTTTAACCAAATTGCTGATGTGGTCCAGCAGAAATTCAGCTTCCAGAGCAAACAACTCAGAAATTGCCACTCATTTTACTCACCCGAAGGCAAGAGCCTCTCCTCTGCCTTCTAACAATCACTAACACAGAAGTGTGTTACACTTGCTTCTTGCAGAACTCACAACAATAGATCTGCCTTTGCCATCCAAAGGCCAAGCCTCCAGAGCTGGAGCAATGGGACAGAACACACAGTGCTTTGTTTTTTACCATGTATAAACCACTGTTATTTGGTCTCCCATAAAGATGCTTATTAAAAAAGCAGCTTACAGGCTAGAACAAGTCGATGAGAAACTGCTGTTTCTGACAGCAGGTTTATCAATAGAGGAAATGATAAAATAAATGAAGAGGGGAAAGAAGTTTGTTTAAGCAAGTTGATGAGACTACACAGAAAAAAATGAATTTATGTTGTGATAAATGGTAGGAATGCAATTTAATAGAATTTATAAACCATATATATGGTCTTTCACAAACACATAGATGCAGGTAGAGGGCTAATAAAATCCTGTTTTCTCCCTGCCATCTCACATTTATAAATGTAAAAAGCACTGACAGCCAAGTAAAACTAATGCATCTCTTGAAGAGTCCTTAAAGAAAAGAATTATTACTATTTATATTGTCTGCCAGTGTGCTATAGCTCCTTTTATAAACCATACATAAATTTTCAAAGCAGCGTATTAGAGCCTTGCCTGCAACAGTGAGCAGCTGTTTCTGGAGTAAATCACACAAGCAGATGTAAGAAGACATGGATTCACCTTGGACTTTAAGGATGTCCCATTACAGAAAGAAAGAATTTCATTCTCATAGGTCACAGTCCAATTCTGCAGATTCATGAAAAATCAGAATTGCAGGTAACTGTAGTCATCCTATGTTTTACTTTAGAATATGATAAATGCATGGGATTTGAATAATGTGAAGAGTCACCTACCCTTTGTGAAATAATAGCCATCCGCAACCCTAAACTGAACACAGATTAACCACCCTTACATCTTAGACTGAGCAAAAGACATATGTGCATTTTGGAAAATCAGATTTTTAAAACTAGATATATAAGATACAGTTACAGATCATATGACAAAAATGAGGAAAGCAGAGTCTGGTTACTAATAAAACTATCAGGGTACAAATATTCTTTTCAAGGCAACAACAGATTATTTCTATAGGTTTATTTAAAAGGTACACAAGGCTGAACATTCAAAAGTGGTGAATCTCTTTCTCATTTTGCTAGGCTTTTTAATTCATTTATCTGCAGCACAACTCAGCTTCCCCCAGAGCTTGTGAGGGGTCTGCCCCTAATATTTCAATTTCATCTGGTTTTCATAAAAGCAAAGACTGACAGGCTCTGCTTACCTCACAGCAGTGAGGGCTGAAGTGCTTCATGGGAATGCTGCTTCCCATCAATCTTAGCCTAAGTGGCAAGTTCTTCAGAGTGCCTTAGTCATTCACCAATAATCCCAAGTGTCAGATGCAAAGGGATTCTCTCCTGCTTAATTAGAGTTACATAATGAAAATGCTGACAGTCTTCTAACTATTAGAGGCACAAGCAGGTGCTATTATAATTAATCTGTCTTCACTAAACACAGATGACTCAATAACCTAATTAGAAGCTTCATCAAAGCTCTCTAGGATCAAAGCTGGTCAAAAAGATTATATAGGACATGCCTCTCCAACAATGTGTAAAATGAAGACAATCATTTGTGCATATTTAAATACCTCACACTGGTAGCCAAGTGAGAATGCAGTACAATATTCGTGCCAACATGAACAGATATCATGTAACATTACACTGTGGAAACATGCATATAGTTTTACTATTTTATTTCTTTATAATTTATATCTGCCATTTAGAAAGGATACTTCTCTGACAGAAATGCAGTATTACCAATGGAATTCTGTAATACACATGCTATGTAAAGCTCTGATCCTTATCCCAATAAATGACAACATGCAGAGTTAAGTAAATGAGTCTAAAATATTAAAAAAAAAAAAAATCACATTTATTTGAAAGACTGTTGTTCACTTCAGATGATTGAACCCCAGTACTGCCAAGGCCACCACTAACCATATCACTAAGGGCTTCGTCTACACAGTTTGTGAACACTTGCAGGGATGGTGACTCCTGCACTGCCCTGGCAGCCTGTTCCAACGCCTGAGCACCCTTTGGGGAAGGAATTATTCCTCATCTCCATCTAAACCTTCCCTGCTGCAGCTTGAGGCTGGTTTCTCTTGTCCCATCCCTTGTTCCTTGGAAGCAGAGACCAGCCCCCTCCTGGCTCCATCCTCCTGTCAGGCAGTTGTAGAAAGTGACAAGGTCCCCCCCTGAGCCTTCTCTTCTCTAGACTAAACCCCCCAGGCCCCTCAGCCATTCCACATCATACTTGTGATCCAGGCCCTGCACCAGCTCCATTGACCTTCCCTGGGCTGGCTCTGGCTGCAGCACCTCAGTGTCTCTCTTGTAGCGAGGGGCCCAGAGCTGAACACAGGATTCAAGGTGCAGTTTCACCAATGCCCAATGCAGGGGCACAATCACTGCCCTGGCCCTGCTGCCACATGGGTGGTGATACAGCCCATGATGCTGAAGACTTCCTGGCTGCCTGGGCACACTGATATGCAAGCCTACCTGTGCGGGAACTCCTTCAACTCTTTCAGTACATACTAAGAAGCAGCAATGGTTATTGAGCCACAAATACAAATGATGAAGTGGGATTTTCTCTGTATGTGGTTTATGCCTACTCTGTTTTACTGTGCACATATTAATCATCTGTTTTAAGGGTAAAGGTGTACTCCAGTCTGAGCCAGTGCTCTCCCTCTGTTTGTTCACATGTAGTAAGAAAGGGAATCAAAGCTGGATTTGGGATGCAATGTGGAAAGGGGACAGCAGTACAGTGATCTGCTTATCTCTTACCATTTCCCTCTCCATAGGTCTACCCTGGCTGAGAACAAGAACAGCTTGCGCAGCTGGAGTAAATTTGCCAGTCTTCTGTAGAAAACATTTCCCTCATAAATTGATTCAGTGCTTGTTTCCAGAGTCAGCTAAAAGAGGCTGATGGCCAAAACTTGTGAAATACAATGATTTTTGCTACTGAGAAAAAAATTATGACCAGCATGAATGGGCATTCCCATACTGAATTTTAAAATCATGTCATCTCTAGTAGGGCCCCAGTGCTCTAAACTCAAACCTCAGAGATTCCTCCCAACATCTGAGCAAACATTTTTTAAAAATATTTTTTGCAAAGATGAGAATTAACTTTTTCTGACCATAATGCAGGGGAATTCTTGGGACAGGAAACTAATGCCTCTAGCAAGGCAAGAGCCCCACTGAAGTCAAGGCATTGTTGTATAGATTGCTTCAACAAAAACAGATGCCCTGGGCTCCAGCTAAGATAATCCTTCGTTGCCTGGGAACTCCCAAAATAGCAGCAAGTTATGAAAAATTACTTTTAAAAGAACATGGTAGTGATGAGCAATACAACGAATGAGATTACAAAGTTACTGAAAGAGATAATATCCAGTGCACCATCGTCACGTTGTCAGAGGACTTGAAGTTTGTTATAAGTGTAAATTGCAAATCTTTCCTCCACATAGCTCCTACGTCTCAGTAGTGGGAGAATATTTTAAAAGAAAAGTCTTCCAGAAAATTCTGACTGTGAGGACTTCAGACCCACATCTGTTACATGTCTTTGTCTGACTGCTAGATCAAGAACATGACATGGCCCAGAGCTTTTACACATTTTCCTTGCTCATATTGTAAATGATGTCTTGTGAAAAGGAAAAGCGACCTGTAATTTTTGTGGCTAAATCCTTAAAGAATATGATTAACTGAATAAAATACTAATAATAGACACTGGCATCATCTAACCTAAGCTTATGGAAGAGGTTAAATAATGATACATTACAGGTAAAGTTTCCTATGGGAAAGTCAGAGCACTGAGTATCTCCACATTGTTGACTGCGGAATTTTAAGCTGCATTTTCTATAAGATAGTCAAACTTACAAGTTAGAGAAAATGAAGAGGTTATTAAGGGTGAGTCCATGAGCATGTCTGAAGGAAAGTCATTAATAACATAAAATATTTGTCACAATAGCTGATAAATGAGCTTTCATGCATCCTACTCAGGATTCACTATGGCATTTCAATATGCATTTTTTTAATTACCAAATGTAAATGAATTGACCTTCAGCATAACTTGAATGCTGGCTCATGATTCTTACACAAATAAAGTTCATTCAGCAATGTCAGTGGAATAAATTTACAGTCATTTTGCTTCTAGTGCGCAAATCAACAGAGGAAGGTAAAGCAGTTTTGCACAGCACATTCTTGCCAACCAGCTGAGGTTACCTTACATTTATTTGTAGTCTGTGCATGAATATTCAAGATACATATGGTCATCAGATGTGCAAATTAAAATTAATTTTATAGAGAATATCAAGAGGAAAATTTACAAAGAACCTATAAGAACAGTTGCACTTCACTTCATTGCAGTACACCCTCCTCTTTCGCCATAGTACATTCCTTGTTAGGTGAAATTTATTTATCTTGCTCCATACTGTATGTTCCTCTGTAACTGACATAGCTGAGGCAGAAACTGATTTGATATCTATCTTAGAAATTTTTACCATCGGAAGTTGCAACATAGCACTTTAACACCAATAGTTGAGAATTCAATTTTCAATCAATCTGAAAAAGCAACTCGTGTTCTCCATATTCCAGTCATTGCATTATTGATACATGGACATACAATTATTTGCAAAGTATCCTTGTCTTCCCTCACTTCACACTAATTCTATCAAGTGCCTGGTAAATTATTTCTTCAGATGCAGGCAGGGTTCATCCAGCCACAGAGACATAAAGAAAAACATCTTAGAAAATTATCTCTTCCACATCAGAACTTGCTTGGCTTCAAGAGTGAGCCATCTAGGTGGCCCTTCTGGGTCAGTGTACTCTGTTTCCACAAAGAGCTTCTTGCTGTGTAAGTAATAAAAATTCTCCAACATGGAGAGAGAAAACTGATTATGATAATATGTTCTTCCTTCTCTAAGACATTAATCTAAGCTACATCTCCTGATCCCTACACAAGAATTGTGATTCGCTCAGCAAGGATAGCACTGACCACCATCAAGATATTTTGATAGTGTCGCAGAATCACAGGAAGCCTTTTAACAAACCATGTAAATTCTACTGTTCACAGCAGATTAGTGTGCCCATGCAGTGTAGACAGAGGCTTAAGAGACTCACTACACCATAATAGGCCATAAAAGTGAATGCTACAGAAAAACAACTTCCACGCAACTACATCTGGCACTGATACCTGGAATCTGCTAATTGACACCACCATACTTTCCATTACTGACATCACTTTGCAAACTGATGTGATAAATTGCTCTTTTCAGCTTGTTTTCCCTTTTTATTGTACTGTTGTTCTTGAAGTAACTCACGTTAACACCCTTTGCAGGGAAAGGATGACAAACACCCTGTCACAATGGGGCAAGCACACCGAACTGGCTTACCTATAAACATGACTTTGGGAAGGATGTTACACTTCTGCCACAGCTCCTCTCTGCAAACTTAGCCATTCATCATTTAACAATAGACAGGCCCTCTTGACTTCCATAATAATTTCTGGAAATGAGGCTCAGGTCATCTCTACATCTTTTGGGAGTGTAATTAAATTGAACCATGTAGGAAATACTACTTATTTTCTGTATATTTAGCTGCAAAATAAAATATTTTGAGATATTTTATGTGTGCATCAACATTCAAAATGCCATCAAAGAAACTTCAGGGTGTGATTCACCTTTGACAAGATTAAGCAATACCACAGTGCCTTTAAAATCTGGTTCTGCAGGGAAAGAAAAAACAAAAAACAAAAACCAAACAAAAAAAAAATCCCGAAAAAACAGCTGAGAAGCCACTAATAAAGTAAGAACTAAAATTCTTCATCAGATCTGTCAGTAGGTCTGATCTGTGTATGACTTGACTTAATCACTCTGCGTCCTATCTTTCCCTAATGGGTGGCAAAAAATACCAAGCTTCTGCCCATTGGATGGGACCATCAGATAAAGCTCAAAGTAGCAAATGTCATCAGTAGGTGGTTACAGAAAGGCAGTGAACTTGGTCAGAGAAATCAGAAATAATACGAAAATACACTAACCACTTCTGTTTGTTCACTTGTATGGGGGGTTGATTTGAATCAGCGCCTTAGAAGTGCAGTTAACATTCTCCCAGACTGTACAGTGCCAAGCTTTTCGGCATAACACCACATGGTATTTTGGTAGGTAACTTTTGGAGAGAAAATCATACAGCGACAAGCCTTAAGGTAACTAAAATTCTGTGCTGCCTCTGAATACATCTCCAGAACAATATTCAAATTCATTATTCCACATAACTGCACAGTAGGATACCTCACTCATTTTTCGCTCTTATGGAAGAAGAAAAATGGTCTATTTGTTTTGTAGTGCAAAACTCCACATTATACATGGTTTTCAAACTAAAAAACGTGCTAAAAACGGGAGGCATCTGCTGACAGCTGCAGTGCAAACTATTGCTGTTCCTTGAAGCTATTTCACAGAAACAAGAAATTTAAGCACTACTTCTCTATTTAGAATATGTTGTACTTAGAAATGAGTTTTTATTTCTCATCTGTAGTGAGAAAATAATGAAATACTTGAAATAGCCACACACGCACGCACAAAAATGTATAGTAGCGCAGCTTTTAAGACTGCTGTTGCATTCAAGGAGTCTTACTGAATTACCATGAAGTACTCAGACTTTTCTAATTCCAGCAATCTTAAAAGAAAACCTCTCTCTAATGCCCTGTGCATCTTATTATTTTGCAGAAGAACGGGTAAATCTATTTAAGCCTAAAGATGCTAAAAATGTATATCTCAAAAGAGAAAATGAACAGCTTTATTCCACTCATTTCTGTCTGCACAAGCATCCATTTGGATGACTCACTGCTTTTTTGTCAGTTTAGGGTACAGCAGTGCTTTATTACACCCTTCAGAATGTTTGCATCATACATTATAATCAAAACCTACAGTGGTTACAGATATTCATGCGGTACCTCACTGACTAGATGCGACAAGGTAATAACATTTTATATTGTACCATAGGATCTCAAGCATTTAAAAGTATTAGCAAGTTAGATTATATGCCAACTTCATAAACATTCTGAAGATCACTTCAAGATAGCTTTCTATACTAATGAAATGAAATCATTGTTTTATGAATGATGTTCTGCTTAGGGAAGAACAAACACTGGAATTAAAAAGTATACTAAATTTGTTAAGCAGGATTATGTGATAATTCAGTCCAAATTTGCACTGTAGAATATTTATAATGAGACCATTACTCTCAGAAAATGCTATAAAATTGCTGATTTAATAATTTAACTGACAATAGACAATATTATTTATTATAATAAACATCATTTTATATTACTATGATGAAAACCAGTCAGAATACAATAAATGGCAAATGAGGTTTCATTTTGTTAATAAAATTAATTTCATAATAAAATTTGTTCAGCTGTTATGCCTAGAAGATAAACCAGGCAACTGTAAAACTTCCTAAACAGTTATTCTTAAAAAGTTCTAGAAATGGCAGCCCCTACAAATCAGCTTTTCTTAAGGTGTTAAGTTTTTGCTACCAGGATTAGACAGAAGTTTCAAATTGGCTTCACTGGAAACAGGATACTATTTTGCACATTGGTAACTAATTTTTTCACAATTCATAAAAAAAAAAATCCATCAACAATACTTATGTCAGTTAGAATACAATACACACAAATTATAACCAGTTTTACCAGCCACCAACAAGTTTCCTTTAGTGATGTTCTATAAGACATCGCTGTCAAAAAAAAAAACAAAACATAAACAAGTAGGACCCGCACAATATCCTGGAATTCACAAGCCTCACAGATTTAGCAAGTTTTAAAAGCCTATTTGAGAAACATACTTTTTTTTTTGAAGTCTCACTATCCAAATGAAGATCAGGGGATTGCTAGGGAAATGTATGAACCATTCTTACTCTTCTAGTTATCAGCAGGGTACAAGGGGAAGAAGTTCCTTGTGAGGTACTGTGGTTAGAGATCAAAACATTCATATGCTCACAGTACCTCTGGAAGCAGACTGGACACCACTGAGGGAAGACAAAGAGTATCATTTCATAGTTGATGGATTCTGAACAAAATGTGAGTGAAGAATTCAATGTTGGTGTTCCCTCAAACGATAGCGAGTAGAATAATTTTTACCACTGGCATCACTGAGTACCAGAAAGGTGTGAGAACACAGGCATCACACAGGTAACTGGAGGAGAAAACTGTGAGGACTGTAGGTTTGTATGCACAGACAAGTATTCAGCCTGAAAGCTGGTGTGCCACATCTAAATAACATGAATATAAGTTGTTATGCATCATTTGAAATGGCTGGAATTACTGTTGTGGTTTAAGCCCAGCTGGCAACCCAGAACCATGCAGCCATTTGCTCAGTCCCCACCTTCCTCCCCCAGCTCCCAGAGGGATGGGTAGGAGAATCGAAAGAATGTGACTCCCATGGGCTGAGATAAGAACAGTCCAGTAACTGAGGCATAACACAAACCACTACTGCTACCACCAATAATGATAAGAGAAATAACAAGGGAAGAGAATACAGCTGCTCATCACCTGCCTACCGATACCCAGCCTGACCTGAGCAGAGATCTAACATTTCTGGATAACTGCCCCAGTTTCTATCCTGGGCACGATGTGCTGTGGTATGGAATACCTCTTTGGTTAGTTTGGGTCAGGTGTCCTGTGTCTGCTTCCTCTTGACTTTCGCTCCCCCCTGGCAGATCATGAGACTTAGAAAGTCCTTGATCAGAGTAAACATTACTTAGCAACAACTAAAACCATCGGTGTTATCAGAGTTGCTCCCAGGCTGAAAGTCAAAAACACAGCACTGCAACAGCTACTAAGAAGGAGAAACAATGGCTGCTACTGCTGAACTCAGGACAGGTTACATTTGTTCCAAAATACTTTGTTCAAACTGTTTCTTTGAAAAAAAGGACATGGGACACCAGTTTCACTCTGTCGATATTTAACACCGCACAAAAATAAAAAATTTCTCTTTTTTTCTCTCTTACTTTTCTTTTTGAACACACCTAGAAGGAGTGCACCTGCTATTTTACTGTGCAGGCCCACTCACTGGACACTACATCAGATCACTAGATTGTGCCCAAATCCATTTCTTCTCAATGTAAACAGTTCACACCCAAGAGCAATAGATCTCCAGGGGTTCTGTTTATCAAAGAAAAAGCTAAACCCATAGGTAGGGGACATTCAAAAGTCAACAAAAGACCTTAGAATAAAAGTAAACTATTGATGACTCTCAGATAGGAAATGATCAGTATGGAAGGCCAGTAACTCAGTAAAAAGCAGTATCACATTGAATCCATTTCTTTATCTCATATTGACCCTGAAAGAACTTCTAAGCTGCTGAACTCTATGCAGTCCAAGTGCCAGGTAACAAAAGCATTTCAGGTATCTGGGACTTCAATTTTTATTTAGTAGATCACTGAATTGGAAAAGGAACATCAAAATGATGTGAGCAGCAGAGTCTATATGAAACAGGAGAATGGCCTATAGTGTAAGGTCTGTCTTAAGATTCTTTAAAGCAATTATTCATAGACTCATAGAATCACAGAATGGTTTGGGTGGGAAAGGACCTTAAAATTATCTAGTCCCTAACCCCTGCCATGGGCAGGGACACCTCACACTGGACCATGTCTCCCAAATATGTAGACAAATACAACCAAGTTTCTAGACACTGTAGATATATTTATCACTCCAATGACTGGAAAAAAAAAAAAAAAAAATAAAATGCTAATTATGGTTTAACTCCCCACATTAGAATGGCACTATTCACTTTTTGGTTGCTTCAGAAATATATACACAATATCATGATTTGTAGCTGCTCCCAACTGTCTGCTTCTGAGGTCCAGTCACTGTAGTCATGATGGGACAATTACAAAATATAAACTACCCCTCCACATAGGCCTATTGTCAAGAATCAAAAAAGCTAGAAAAATAGAATCTTTAAAATTAATTTCTTCAACAGAAAGATTCCAAATAATAAAAACTTAAAATCAGTATCATTTTAGCCAGAAGGAGTGGCAGAAATAACTAATTTTGCTGTTACTGCACAGAAACCCTCTCATCAGTAGAGCTGCATGGGAGGGATTTGACTGTGTCACAAAAGCTGGGTATTCCTGTTGTCAGATTCTATTATCTCTGGTAATGCTACAGATATTACTATTACCTTTTATTAAACTAGGCCTTAACTTGTTTTACTACTTAGAAGTTATACTCAGGTAAGAACGTTGTTTTTAAGTGACCACCTTAAAAATGGACTACTACAGAGTATTAGGCAATTAGAAAATTATTAAACTGTTCATTCTGTTATAATAATAATATTATAATGATGATAAGTATACAAATTATTACCTACTTTATTTATGAATCTATTTGATACTGGACACAAGGTTTACTGAAAATGAATATACAAAGCATAAAATAACTCAGTTTTGGACACCTCTGTAGTTTGATTATTTTGTAATTTGTAACATGTATAAGATCAAGTCTTAATACTACCAGGGAAAAAACTCTCAACTGGCTTTTTATTCAGAAAAAATAGGGTAAATAAATTATTTTAAGTAAATTAGAGACTCTAATAACAGAAATAATCTTATTTAGCAAAATCAATAAAATCAGAATATAATCATATTAGGAAGCCACAGAGGGGAATTTTTCCATCTTTCTTAGTTCAGCCAACAGTTCTGTAACTCAGGGCACAAAGACTGCCTTCACTAGTTTTCAAAGAAAAAACTTCAGTGTCTTTTTTTCCCAGTACATCACTTTGAGCGCACAATTTTTCTCTTCATAAAGCCTAAAATGAATTTATGAAAGATTTACAATAGTGATAAAGAAGCATTTTCCTGAGAACAGAGGAAAGGTAAAGGAATCCAAATGATAGATGGGAGTGAACATCCATTAACAAGTTGTCTGACTACCAAAACACACAGGACCACAGTAATCACAGGGTTAACTTCAATTACTTGGAACAGTAGGCACATCTCCTGATACAAGGAAAGCAAGTGCCTGGAAAACATAGGGTTAAAACACTTAATTTTACTTAGGTCTAAGAGGGAGAATAAGGTTTGTGTTTTAAGTCTGTGTTGTGTTAACAGAATTTAGTAGTCTTACTAACAAGAATGAATCATTTCTTTTCATCTTTCTAATGAGTGAGTTCTTTCTTACCATCCTTCTAATTTATCAGTTAGTTTGGAGTCAGTGACTCCCGAACATCTGCTAGCTTGGGATACTCCTTGTTTGTTCATCCTGTCCTACTTGCAACAAATTTTGTATGAAGGTCACACTGCTGTAAATCTTTGCCAGCTCTCAGAAACTTGTAGATACGGCTGGTTTCAGCTAATTTTACTTACTGGAGCATCCAACTGTGCCAAAGGTGAAAAGTGCACCCTGAAGAAGACTGCTTACTTCATCTTGAAGACCCCTGCCCACAACCATCTGAGGGCAGTGCACAAGCTCCAAAAGAGGCGAGACTACGTAAACTAATTGTAATATCCCCACGGCTCTCTCGGGAACCTAGTGAATACGTATGTTTGTGTATAATAAATATCTACTTGCTTAACCCCTCAGTGTGCAAGATAGGAGGAGTGATCTCCCTTGCACCCAGCATCATAATAAACATACCTGCTTTACAACTCTCCTTGAGTTGTGGAGTCTGATTCCTTGCTTCACTTCTTCAGTGCTCCTTTGTAACCTAATTCAAAGAGAAAAGCCCCTCATTTTTTCCCTATACAACACCACTGTAATAAAGCAGGTTGCTATGGAGCATGTAAATAATAAAAAGACACACACCATTTTTTTCAGATTTTCTGTTTGCTAAGGACAAGAGAATACAGTGTAACAGGATTTTAATTTACAGTTAAAAAGTAATGACCACCAATGCAACTACTGCTTATGTAATGAAAGAGTAATCAACTCCGTGCATTTTCTTTGTATTGTACATGTTGCATATATTCTAGTTTTTAATATGAGACTAAGATACAAGACTGTGAAATGCTTATATTGATATATAGAAAATATATACACAAGATGTCTACTTCGTGCAAATTTTTCAAAGCAAAATACTGAGGAATGCAGGATTTTCTCCCTAAAGACGGCAGTCACTCCTAAAAGCAGTATCCTTTCAAATTACCCACATGCGTCTTAACTTTCCATTTGTTTTGTACATTACTGATGACTGGCTATTAAATTCAGTATTTTTAAGCAAAACATTCCATGATACATACACAATATTTATGTAACTAAGTGCTTTCATTATTTTCCATCAAATGTAATTTTATTTTCATAAATTTCTTCCCCATGCTCTCCCACATCCAACCCATTGGCCTTGCACTACTTACTTAATGCACAGTGTCTGATCTTTGATATGTTCTTTATCTGGCTTGCCAAGACACAGGAGACAGAACTCACCCTTGAGCAGGTATGAAGCTATACTCAAACAGATGGAAATTGCAATAAATCTTGAGATACTGAGGTCTTTAATTTAGTGCATTCCAGTGACAAAGAGTACAAACAGTATCCTAAACCCCAGACTATTTTCCAACTCCTCAAGGTTGTAAATTTAATTTAATGAACTGTCTTTCTGTACTAATAAATTTGAAACAGGAAGAATTAATGACTGAAGGGAATACGATTCTGACATTCTGACATCCAGGCATTGTCTTGGCCGTGACAGCAGATGTCACACTGAAGTAACATGACCTGTATGCTGATTCACGTGGAGAGACTTTAGGAATAGCCTCACAATATGGCTTTTGAACTGCAAATAATTTGCCTATCACAAAAGTGAAGTTCTGATGAAGTTATAGCTAGACATAGTACAACAAATCAAAACAGAGAAAAAAAGTGAATGGTGTTCATTACTGGATTGCTGTACTTGTCTTTTGGCCTGAAAAGTTATCTGATGCTTAGAGCCATGCTGCATAATTTCTTGGGGCGAAAGGAAGATTTGTCAATGAGCCTGACATTTCTTTTGTCCAGCTTTACTCATTCCAGAGAAAAGATGAAAAGACATTGTATTTCCCTGAGGAAAAAGTAGCAGAATGTATTTCCCCTACTGTATTTTTCAAATCTGCCTGCCTCCTCCTGTGTCACAAGTGGAATTACCAGTTGGCTTTTCAAAAACTGGTTATTAATTTTTTATAATGGCCAAACTGAAGTGTAGAGATAGGAAATGATAACAAGTGTCAGTTCTCCCACAAAAAAAAAAATATTACTTTTTTGATCAAACTGATCAATTATTTTGACCCCAAATAATTATTTTGAAGAGATAAGAGTTGGAAAGCATCAGTTCACACAGGATAAAGGCTGAGTATCATCTTTTTCAATGTGGTATTTTTACTCCGCCCTCCTTGATTCTCCTGTTCTTCAGGATTATTTCCTCTCAATATTTTCCTTTCCAGTTCCTATCTGGAAGTCAGCAATCCTTTTTTCCTGCTTTCTGTGTCAAAAGCATTTATTACATTTGGCCTTCCTTCAAGATACACTTTTTTGATCACTACAGGCTTTTTTTTCTTTTTGGTTGAATCAACCACACTCCTCATCTGCTCCATTGAAAGCTACATCTCTCCCTGCTCTCCCTGAATTCCAGTTCATCATTAGCCTTTAACCTGTATTACCATAACCAGCAAATACTCCAGACTTTGCCTTTGGAGTCTGTTCTCAGGGAAGTCTCTCACTCCATTTGCCTTATTTTCTCCTAAATCTTCCCTTTCTGCCTGTTGACTCTTCCTTTATCTCTTTTTACAACAAAAATTGACACAAAATTTTATTAACTTTAGTATGTGAACATGAAGAAATAGGTACAGCTGAGGACACGATTTCACAGCTCAGAGTCCCAGAATCTCCTAGCTCAGAAGAGGAAATAAGTCAAGACTGAATAATCCTGAGCATGACTTTAATATTCTATCATATAGAAACACATAGAAAAAGGTTTCTTCATCTTTTCCCCACCAAAAAAACAGTGTTCAGCACTGAGAAATCTATCCAGATAGATAACCACCATAAGTCCGCTGAAGAAGAACCTCAACCAACTGCATGTGTGATATCTGAAGATACATTATTTGAGCACATCTTCTGATCTGAGAAACATGCCACCACATTGTACTGATTGTTGACCAGTAAGAATGATTCTTTTTCTATTTTGTTAGCTTGCATATTGATTAACTCAACTGTTATCCTGAAACATCTGGGACAAAGAGATACGCTACCAAACTATCTCATGGAGGCAGGATTAAAGCTGGAAGTTTCAAAATGACATTTCATTCAGTAAGATCTGAAAATAATGTGTATGTTCCCTTTGACAGAGGTATCACAGCAGCACAGCAGTGTTGCAATGATGAAACTCAACAGGACTTGGAAGCCCTTCATGTGATTTTGCCAGTTACTACCTATACTGAATTGGTGAGCTGATTATAAAGGCAGAGACTGTTTGTGATGTTGAACAACTACTTATGTCACTGAACAGAAGAAAATGAGTGGTAAAGAGCCCAAGATATTGATGCTCAGAGTATGCATAACTAAAACAGAAAGTAAATACTCAGACTTCCCAACATTATCAAGGAGCCTATTGGTATCCTTTCAGCAGAGTGCTCTTCAGGAAGGAGTAGCTACCATGCACACAGTCATAACCAGCATGCCTTCAACAGAAAGTCAGCCAAAAGCTCATTAGTAAATTTTCCCTATGTGGAACTGGGACTTTCTGTAGCAATACATCACGCTATATTCTAACACCATTTATTTACAATCTTATCTCATGCATCAGAGCTTTGTACTGCGAAAGTGCTAGTCCTGTCTGAAATTTTTTATAACTTTGCCCTTACAGAGTAGGGTGGTCAGTTATCCAAAGCAGGCTAACTCACATTTCCAGAGATGCTAAATGATTACTGTATAGCTTTTGACCACTAATCATGGGGTTTATGTGAACACAGAATAGCAAGCTATATCATATACCGGTTTTGCAAAGCTCAAATCCATTTGCAACAAGGTGAAGCCTTCAGAAAAACAAACAAAAATTGTTTTTTCACGAAAATAAAGTCATCCAGTAAGCAAAACAAATTTAGGCAAAGACATGGCAATGAGTTACAAAGAAATGGAGCAGCAGTCTAGAAAGGCTTAAGTGATTCCCTGCTCATTACATGCACAGATACATGCACTATGTTAGTCCACTGAGAAGAGGTAAACCTGATGTGGATAAAAGGCGGATTTATTTTATTTGCCTCTGACTGGATAGACGTAAAGGACATTCTGGTTATGGTGGCAGTTAGGGTATTCTAGTTTATTCAGCTGTACAATCCTAGCCAATACATTTAATTTTAAGATTAGGTGTCTTTATTTCAAGAAGTGAACCACACCTTAAAGCAAAATCCTATAAAATAAAGCCCTGACATTAGCTTCCCTTCTAGGTCAGTTCAAACAGCTGTTAAGCCTGTAGGACTTAAAACAGTGCCTCAGTCCTTGTACCTCAAACCTCATAAAATATCCCTGCCACAGAAAATTGGCCAGTCATCTCTCTGTTTAGTAGAAAGAGTTGTTCACAGATTTACAATCTGGGAGCAAAGGTTTAGCCTCCTGCTTTTATCCCCTGAGTATTTTGTCAGGAGCATAGTATAAAATATGGAGTAATTGTTAAAACTCCTACTATCATTTGGGATTTTTCTGAATAAAGTCAAGAAGTATGATCTTTGCTTCAGAGAATTAGTTATTTTAGTTCTTGCATTCTGATTCTCAGCAAAGTCTGTTCATCACATCTCTCTTTCTTTCTACCACTGAATCACCAAACTGATCTGTTCAGCACAAGGAGAAATAATTCCATTATTAGTGCAGGTCTTGTGATCATTACTTCCCCTCAATGTGTATTTGTCTACATAAACAACCAGTCAATTTCACTGTGCTACAATATATCGTTCCATTCTTAAGGAATAAGTGATTGCTTTATAATCCTTAAAATCACAGGCCTGCACAGTGAAGACTTTATAGCAACATACAAACAGGTCTGGTAGTAATTGCTTCAACACCTTTGTTGGCGACAAGGACAGTGGGATTGAGTGTGTCCTCAGCAAGTTTACGGATCACATCAAGCTGTGTGGGTGGTTGGGCTGGTACGCTGGAGGGAATGGATTCCACCAAGAGGGACCTTGCTACGCTTGTAAGGTGGGCTGATGCCAACCTGATGAAGTTCAACCATGACAAGAGCAAGGTCTTACACCTGGCTCCCAGCAATGCCAGGCGCAGCTACAGGTTGGGCAGGGAAGACATTCAGAGCAGCCCTGCACAGAAGGACTTGGAGAAACTTAACATGAGCCATCTTCTGTGTGCATTCGCAGCTCAGAAAGCCAACCATATCCTGCACTGCATCAAAATGAACATGACCAGCAGGGTGAAGGAGGTGATCCTACCCCTCTACTCTGCTCTCGGGAGACCTCACTTGAAGCATTATGTGCAGTTCTGGCATTGTCAACATAAAAAGGACATGCAACTGTTGGAACAAGTCCAAAGGACAGCCACAAGAATGATCAGGGGACTGGAGCACCTCCCATCTGAAGATAGGCTGAGAAAGTTGGGGCTGTTCAGCCTGGAGAAGAGAACGCTACGTGGAGACCTCAGAGCAGCCTTCCAGTGTCTGAAGGGGGGCTATAGGGATGCTGGGGAAGGACTCTCCCTTAGGGACTGTAGTGATAGGACAAGGAGTAACGGGTTCAAACTTGAACAGGGGAAGTTTAGGTTGGATGTAAGGAAGCATTTCTTTACGGTTAGGGTGGTGAGGCACTGGAATGGGCTGCCCAGGGAAGGTGTGAATGTTCCATCCCTGATGGTGTTCAAGACCAGATTGGACAGGGACCTTGGATGACATGATTTAGTGTCAAGTGTCCCTGCCCATGGCAGGGGTGTTGAAACTAGATGACCTTCAGGTCCTTTCCAACCCTAACTATTCTATGATTCTACCTAATGGAATAAAGATAAAAACCAAAGTCCACATCCTGCAACTTCTGACATTATTCAAACTTCATTATTTGTCAATTACACACAAAACTGAAAATGCTCATCCCTGCTAAAATTCCTGCATTTGCTATAACTTACTTTTAGTGTGAATGCCAAAAACTGAAATAGAGGTCTAGCTTGGCCAGATGCTAACCCAGAAACTCTAGCAGCTCATGTTGCGCCTTTATGAACAAAACAGTCCCTTCTTTCGCAGCTAATAAAATGATAAAAAATGGTGATATCAAACATGCACATCATTTATTTCCTAACGTAAATCATGAAGAAAACTATCTCATTTACAGCTGGTTAGCAGGAAACTTTAACTAGTGGACGTGATGTAAAATACACATATAAACTAACCTTTTCTGTCACTCAAATGTTTTTACCATTGGAAGTGGTGTCACATACAAGAATACTCCCAGTTTGACTGATAGCTCTGGATGGGAAATATGAACAGAAACTTTTTAAAAAGACCATAGTCCAACACTGTAAATCCCATATAGTAAGACAAAAAAGGAGCAAATCCGAAAAATTCAGTAACAATGCCAGAATATAAAGTCCTGGTGGAAAACAATTCCAGATGTGCCTTTTTAATTCACAAACCCAGAACAGCCACTGAGATAGCTCATTGTGTTCCACTAACTGAATTTCCTTCTTCATGTTTGCAGCCACTTCACAGGTCTCACCTGCACACAGTCACCCACATGTACCAGAACTCAACACCTGCTCACACAGCACCCTCTTCATCTCTCACAATTAAATGACTATCCTTTGCCCCTACAATCCAAACTGCTTTAGAATCATGGAACCATAGAATAGTTAGGGTTGGAAAGAACCTTAAGATCATCTAGTTCCAACACCCCTGCCATGGGTATGGACACCTTAAACTAACCATGCCACTCAAACCTCTGCCCAACCTGGCCTTGAATACGGCCAGGGATGGAATATTCACAACTTCCCTGGGCAGTCCATTCCAGTGCCTCACCACCCTTACAGTAAAGAACTTCCTCCTTATATCCAATCTAAACTTCCCCTGTTCAAGTTTGAACCTGTTACCCCTTGTCCTATCACGACAGTCCCCAATGAAGAGTCCCTCCCCAGCATCCTTATAAGGTTCTCTTCAGATACTGGAAGGCTGCAATGAGGTCTCCACGCAGCGTCCTCTTCTCCAGGCTGAACAGCCCCAACTTTCGCAGCTTGTCTTCATACGGGAGGTGCTCAAGTCCCCTGATCATTCTTGTGGCCTTCCTTTGGACTTGTTCCAACAGTTGCATGTCCTTTTTATGTTGAGGACACCAGAACTGCACACAGTACTCCAAGTGAGGTCTCATGAGAGCAGAGTAGAGGGGCGGGATCACCTTCTTTGACCTGCTGGTCACGTTCATTTTTGATGCAGTGCAGGATATGGTTGGCTTTCTGGGCTGCGAATGCACATTGAAGCCAGCTCATGCTCAGTTTCTCATAGACCAATAACCCCAAGTCCTTCTGCACAGGGCTGCTCTGAATCTCTTCTCTGCCTGACATGGAGCTGTGCCTGGGATTTCTCCGACCCAGGTGTACTTTCTGATAGTTCTGTTCATCTGCAGATTTTTCCATTTTCCCACAGACAGTGCACTAGCCCATTTGTACTGTTGAAGGCATGACTAGATTAGATGTACCTCTTGTCTATCAGATTTGCTGTCCCAGGTCCAGGAAACTGTTTCTGTTTCAGTGATTCCCTAACAGCAAGCTGGTTAGGTGGGCTTTGTTCCACTACACAGGAGTATGTTACTTTTCAGTTCAATTATGTATGAGGTGGATACAGTCTGTAGTACAGCTCTAGGATTAGAAGATGTCAGGAGTGAGTGGTACAGGTATGAGTAAAATTGCACAGTGAAGATTTTACTAATAGTAATCCAACGGTTTTCACATTTACTGCTTTACTGCAGTCTTCAGAAAGGGTCCTCTCATCTCATCATGTTATCTGCATCCCAACTTACAGAACCACACAGTCCTCACCACTGCTCTAGCTATTACTCTTTCCTGACTTCTCCACAGACAACTCTAAAATGCACGCTGTATAAATCTTCTGATTATGTCTCTTATAATGTGGCATAACTCAGACTGAAGATAATTTACACACTTTTGTCCAAATCTTATTTATATTTAGATGGCTAAATAATATATTTTTAGACTAGAAAAGAAACCATCTGACTTTGGTAATCGACCTCACTGTCTACAAACAATCTTCTGCTTCGGTAAGCAACAGTAAGAGACAGAAGCAATGGCAGCATACCACAGTATTAGCTAACAGTGACACAAAAAAAAATTTAGACCTGAAAAACGTTATTGTTTTGAATGTATATTAAAAGGTACAACAGTGATATTAATTATTTGGACATATTCAGGAAAAAATAACTTGAAATTCATCTTCTAAGCTGCATATTGTAAATCTTCACAAAGAATAATTTGGAACTAATCTGAGTATTTTGCAATTTTGCTTCAAGAATCTTTTTCATGTCTGAAGTTTGTATTTAGACAGACACTAACAAGCCCTTCTTGCCTAATCATTCAGGGCAGGAAGTGGCATTTGAAGGAGAACATATTCAGTGTCTTGTGTGGTTTAGAACATCCATTTTAATAACTTCTTCTCTTGGAATTTTTATGCATATACTGTTACAAAACATACTTTCTTCTTTTAAATTTCGAATATGCAAAATCTCCTATGAGAAGGCCAGTAACATAGTGTGGAATTAAATACATTACAATACAAATACCCCACTACTCTTCTGCTTCTCTGAGCAGAATATAAAGTTGCAACAAAACCTTAGGATAACCATTGTGAAAGGGCTATATATATATATAACTCCTTTTATATGTATCTATGCGTGTATATATTTACATACACACAGAAACCCATGGTGTTTGTACAGCAAAATCCAAATACTTCAGTTCTTGTTGCAATAGAAATTTTACTTGCACATACAAGTGATAACACAGAACCAGCTTCCTCCATCTGAGCAGCATGACACAATCTTTACCTTCCTTGTACTCCCAGTCACAAAGAAATACAAGATGTGAAATACAGATAATACAGCTTTTTACTTCTTTCTGGAAAAGTATGTTCCCAAGTAATCCTCACAAAGCCAAGAAATACCCAAAATACACAGTTAGCAACAGATTTGAAAAACATATAGAAACACAGTAACTTTTGTCCCACTTTTAGAAGTACAGGAAAATATAGTCTTGTAACCAGAAATTACTGAAAATTATAGTCTCAATTTTGAATGGCCAGATTCCCCTGTAATTCCTTCTTGTGACAAGCTAAAACATTCCTTCAAAAGGAAGCTTCAAATATGACTAAAATTTAGTTGCAGCTTAACAAAATAACTCTAAAAGAAATTATTTGGAGATGAAGCAAAGACAAGAGCTACTACACAGAACAAAAGTAAAGAAACCACTTTTCTAGAACAAGATAATCACAGAGAAGCTTTCAGAATTGAGAAGAATGCTTGAGTCATGAGATCATTTGATGCAACTCACTTGCCCAGCTTACTCAGGACTAGGTCTAATGTTAGAAATGGGTTGTACGTGCCACTGACCCAGACCATAATTCTGCTCAAGTTGAAACTTGAATGATGAAATAGTTTGGTAGCTGCTACTATCTTCTCAATTCTGACACAATTCGTGGCAGTATCTCAGACAGTAACTTACAAATGACAACGAACTTAAACTAATTTTTTTTATTTAGAAAAGCCTTCCAAAAGCTATTAAGAACCCCCATCCCCAGAGGAGGACAAAACTTAAAGCTAACAATTTCTGCAGTGTTCATCAAAAAAGCAACAAATTATCCTGTCATTTACCCTATTTTTCAGCATAGATGCTATACAGTTTCTACTACACTGGACAGGATCAACAGCATTAAAAGAACAACAACAAATCAAAACAAATCAACATAGTTCTAATCAATACTTCATGGGAAATGCTGGCAGTAAACTTCAGCAATGGTTTGATGACAACTGTTCTGAGATTTTCCTTTCATCTTTTCAACTGCAAGGCATGAAACTTGTACTTCAGCTATTTCTGGTTATAATCAAGCTTGCACAGATGCAATCCTGAAATACACAAACAGCTAAGGAGATGGAGATATTAATTAAAATTGCAAGCCTCAAAGTTGTATATACGAAGTTGTATATGCTACAGCAAGAGAATGAGAAGTTAAATGGGAAATAGCCTGTAAACAGCAACGTGAGATTTTCCGTTTTAGCGACTGACTTCCCTCTTGTATTGTGAGCCTATACTGCAGGACACTGATCTTGGAAGAGGAGGACAAACAGTAGCCCAGGTACTCACTAGGAGGCAAAGAAAAATTAATGCTGAAGACCTACACTACATGTTAAATTACATGCTGAACAATTTGCTTTACAGCACTTCCCAGCTGCAAAAGAGAAAAGTGGGTGCTTTGGCTTACTCAGGGAATAGCTGTGCAACCCATTTGTCTTAAGAATTGCTCAAGGTATTTGTCCTGGGTTCGGCAGTAGCAGTCGAGAAGGAGAAAAACGAC
>JAOEHY010046589.1:11998-29228 GCA_025447955.1 Psilopsiagon aurifrons
ACAGTTCCATGTCCTTTTTATGCTGAGGACACCAGAACTGCACACAATACTCCAAGTGAGGTCTCACGAGAGCAGAGGGGCAGCATCAGCTCCCTCTACCTGCTGGTCACACTCCTTTTGATGCAGCCCAGGATACTGTTGGCTTTCTGGGCTGCGAGCACACGCTGCCGGCTCATGTTCATTTTTACATTGACCACCACCCCCAAGTCCTTATCTGCAGGGCTGCTCTGAATGTCTTCTCTGCTTAACCCATATCTGTGCCTAGGATTTCTCCTACCGAGATGTTTTTGAGTATTGCAGCTACAGAGGCACAAAACCAGAGGTGTTCCTGCTCAGCATGTCTCTCTTTTTTTTTTTTGCTGTTTCATTATAACTTTTCACTAACAGCTGGTCAAAACAGCTAGCCAAAATCTCAATGCACAAACACAGTTAAAAACATTATAAGCGAAGACGGTTTGTGTGAAATCAAAGGACATGTCTCTATGAAGCTGCCCACTCCCTGTCCTTATTCTCCATTCAGTGGGACTCAGGTGCCCTCAGTTGTATCAAGACCTTAGATGCACCTGCTCACACAGATATCTAATCACCTTTGAAGATTTAGCCATATATATTTATTTTACTTATACTGTAGTTAGAGGACACTTGGCGATTTATGCAGAGAAAAGGGGGTAACTGGCTTAGAAATCAGAACAATGAGTTCATATTCTTCCTTTTTTTCCCCAATACGGTGTTACTGGTTGTCTGTAGATGGGGCTACCTGTCTCTTTTCCCTGCAACCAGCGCTGGTTCATTGCAGTCCAGGGAAACTCTAACTTTAAAGCTCAAGTTAAAGAAAAAAAATAAATTAAAAGACATTCTCAAAGTTTACAGCCAAAGCTAAGACATGAATTTACATGTCTACAAAAGTCATTGAGATAACCTCTTACATAAATTGAAATTCTGCGGCCTCTTTCTTGTCACTGTAAGACTTAACTCTGAGGAATACAAATGCACAGGATTAAAAAAAAAAATCTCTACAATAAATAGTAAATGACATTATCAACAAAAATGGATAACATGAGCAATACTTTGTCCTCAGCAGTGATAACTTGGAAATATAGTTTCTTCAGTGCTGCTTACACACAGAACTTGGAAGAGGCAGATAGCTTCTTTCCTAATGGATTATTACAGGCACCCTTTGTAGGCCATTAGTGTGGAATTAGCAAAAACATGCCTGTGCAACTATTAATTTCCTGTACTTCTGTAATAACAAAGAAAGGAAAGGAAGAGCAGCCCTCCTCCCACAGGTGACGGCTCTGTTTCTGTGCTTGAAGCACGGTCTTGGAGGATTGGACCGTTTGGGTTCTGTTCCCACATCTTCTGCAACATCTTTCATGACCTTGGAAAAATCATTTGATCTCTCTGTGCCTTAAATTCCTTTTACACAAAAGAGAATTATTTATACTTCACTACTTCCAGAGAAGTGTCTTTAGGCTTAATTAGTTAATGTCTGTAGAGTGCTTTGAGAGCAAACTTCTGACAGATGACATTCTAAGTGCAAAGCTTCACAGTAAAAATTTGTAGTAGTCTGTTTTAGTGTTATTTGTTTAGTACAAACAAAGCTCCTGGAAGTCTAGAAATGCTAATCTGACATATTAGACAAAGATAAGTTAAAATTTCATTTTTTTGGGTTCTGATTCAGCTGGGTACCTAATCTCATGCATTAATGTAAACACTAGGTATGGAAAGTGCTCTATGCCTCATTATGCATACAAAACCTTTGAACTTAAGTCTTGCTTATCATCAGTTTACTTCACCCCAAATAATTTCTTGAGGACTTCCTAAAAATAATTATTTTAATGGTAAGGTCATCATGAAAAGTGTTATAGAGCAGGAAGGGCAATTAGAAATACACTCTGTGTTTAAAAGATAAGGTCATAGAATTTATGCATAGTACAGACCACTTTTGGCAGCATTTTTTTAAAAAAAAGAACAACACAACAGTACACAACCCCTCCAACAAAAAAGAGCCAAAAACCACATAAGAGATATTTGAAGGCTTGAGTCATCAATCCGAGACAACTGTAAGACTTCACTGATTATTCAGACTATTACTTAGATGAGATTGAAGACTTCGGTGTTTCACAGAATTGTAGAATGATTTGTATTAGAAAAGACCTTATTAATTGTCTAGTTCCAACCCCCTTGCTGTGGGCATGGGCACCTTCCACTAGAGCAGGCCCTTCAACCTGCCTTTAACAATTCCAGGGATGGGGCATCCGCAACTTCTCTGGGCAACCTGTTCCAGTGTCTCGACACCCTCATAGTGAAGAATTTCTTCCTGATATCCATTCTGCTTCACCGAAAGAAGTGATACGATTTGGATGCACCTTGGAAGTGATGGCGAAAAAAAACTCTAAGGTTTTGAGCGATGGTGTGTTGATGCTTCCAGAAGGCATTTTTCTGTATTTCTTTATAAGGCAAGGAAATGCAAGGCTGAGATCTTAATGAAAAAGTTAGATGCTGTAGGACAGCTTTGGAAGTTACTGCTATCCATGTCTTCTGCAGCTTGAGGGAAAGAACTTGAGAAACAAAATGGGTCACCTAGCCTCATGCTCTGAACATATTCTTTCTGTCCCTATAGACTGGATGATCCAATAGATTAATGGCAGAATTAATGGTATAATTTGAGCCAAACGCTGCAACTGCTTCAATTCTCTTTATCAGCCTGTGCAAGTCAATAGTTCAAGAAATATACTTACAGGTTGTCTCCTATAATGTATGTTAAACTTGTTTTGGAAAGCAAAGAAGATTATTTTCTGCTTTGTGTGTAAATCCAAGTTCAGACATCAAACTCTCAATGCTTTTTCTAGAGAGTTAAATGCTAATGTAGAACCCAGATTTCACTTCAAATGGTTATGAATGGTGCATATTAAAATTAACACCACCAGCTACAAAACAAAACCCCAGTGACATTCAGTTCCTTTCAGAAGTAAAACCTCCACCCTTCAAAGCTGATGGGATTTTTGACATAGACTTCAGGGGAAGTCTATAGAGGTATTACAGCCATCACTGACTTCTACAGGAATAAAAGGAGTACATTGGAAAACACTCAGATTTTACTTATTACAGTAGATATGTTTCACAAAATCAGGACTTATTTGAAATGACCAGTCCTGGCATAGTTTAAAATGTTCATGGGAAACAAACAAACAAGTAAAAGAAAAACTAAACAAACAAACCAGCTTTTTTGAAACAATACGAAGTTCATTCAAGATGCATATAACTTCACAGTTTTTCATCTGGTATATTCATTAAATTTCCCCCCTGCGGGCTTTTTGACCCCTCTCAGGTTCCAAAGTTGCCCAAAATATTAATAACACTTCATTTTCAGAAAATTAAGAATGGAATTGCCCCTGCTAACCTCTGTCTGTTTTGTAAACAGAAATAAAGTGATGCTAATAAGGTAAAGCAGAGACATTCATGGGCTGCTCATTTCATGCAGCTGCCCAAAACTCAATTTTGTCATAAGTGATTCACTCAGAGCACTGTTATCCGCATGCATTTGTCTGAAAGCTGTTAGCAGATGCACCTTCTCTACTGAACCCCCAGTATTGGGTGCATACCTCCTTTAAGGTTATAAATTGTTTTTTTCATTTCTGTGTTGGCCTTTGAATACCTCTTGAGTTTAAGTACCACTCATGATTGGTGCTAAGGGAATACCAGCTCTAAAATGGACCTTGAAATACTGATGTTTGCCATGTCATTGTACTTAACTTGCATATTATACACATCTCTTCAACTGTAGACAGTGTGACTGCTCTGATTTATAGGTTTAGGGATTCAAACCCTCTCTTCAAAGTATTTTATTTGATACTTGTGGCCTCCTTATGGTCTGATAGCTGGGGAAGTACTCACAGTTATCATGGTCTTCGCACATTTTAAGCTTATCTGAAGATAACTGAAAGTCCTAGAAGCCATGGAATATAAAATAGACACAAACTTCTCCAGTCCAGGGTATTATCCTAGGTCCCAATAAATTTTAAGCATCTATTGGTGCATTTTTACTGACTTCCCCCTAATCAGAGTTAGAGAACAATGATACTTCACTATTACATCTTTTGAATGGGGGCAATATATTAAGCTATTTGCCACTAACACTGACTGACATCCTTTTTTTGAATCTTTCTAGATTTCCTGAGTAAGAAATACTACTTACTTAACTTCCCATTACATTTTCAGAGAGTTTCCTCTAAAGAGAGAGAATAATTTACCATTTTTACTGCAACTTTCACTGGTAAAGCTTTGCACTGGTAATATAATTCTGTATTCATTTAGTTTGAATTACACAGGGAACATCTGCAACAATTTGTAACAATAACTACATTTCAAGACAATTATGCAGTAATAACTAGAGCTGCAGGATGATGTCAAAACTAGGAGAGGAAAAAGAAGTACATGCAGTCTTTGCACATGAAATTATGTTTTGTTCTTAATTGGGAAAATGCAAGTTTATGAAAGAAGAATCTTTGCAACACCATATGCATGTGTTTAATATATATTTTTCTGTATGTATTGCATTATTTTCTATTGACATCAGAGACGTACTCCCATTAGTGGCTCTCTAATGATATGAATCTTTATTTTGGAGTATACAAATTTCCTTTCCTTCCTAGGCAGCCCTTCTTAAGAAAATGAAGACACCAAAATAAAAAAAAAAAAATCTTATGAGTTTTACCTTGTCAATCTCATGGAATTAAGGACTTTTGGAGTCCAGAACTCCATTCCCCAGATTTTTCACTACAGCTTTCATATGTAGATCCATGGCATCTATAGTAGATTTACAGTTACTTCCCTGTGGTGTAACAATTAACTAATTCACTTATGTATAAGATCACATCATTTTTGTCTGAAAAATCTAAACAGCTAAGCATGTAGTGAGTCCAACAACTCTGGGAGCAGCAGATGTGTTGTATTTGCAGTAGTCAGCATATGTGGATTAATTCTGTTCAATTTTGGATGTATCATCTTTGTCATGTCTGTCCAGGAAGTTGAAGACAAATTGGCTCCACAGTGCATTCAGCTTGATCCTTATTCTCTCCAGGCCTTTTAACATCCTAATCTTTGGCAAAGATTTTGTACCAAATATTTTTTATGTTGCTCTGTAGTTATCCAGAGCACTGTAGACATCAACATTCAATTTTTTTTTTCCCTTTGAGAAGAGAAATCCAATGTTATATGTTGTAATTGTGGTACTATAACTTCTCCCTCAATCTAAACAGTGAAGAGAGAAGGGGGAGGCCTACATTTTTCCAAATCTTAAAAAAAAAAAATCTACTCTTGAAAAAATAAACTACAAAAGTTTTGATCTTTCTGTGTTATAGATCTTTCTACTTTTTCTACTAACTGAGCAGATATATTGCCTGTCCTTTCAAAACTGCCATCTCCATTAAGGAGCAATAATCCTGCGGTAGATGGTTGATCTCCTAATGTCAAACTAACTCAACTCTCAGTCCTTGGCCCATCTGAATCTATTACACAAAATCAGTGCCCCCCTAGCTCTCTTACTGTTCCACCTGCAATTCTCCATTTCAATCACCCAAAGTGTAGCTGCTCATATGGAATCACTTCTGTTGTCTGTCAGGAAGCAGAAATGTGTTTTCCTGCACCTTTTCTCCATGTCATCTGTTTTAGGTGAAGCAAAGAGAAAGTACTTGAAAAATGCAGAGTAAGCCATGCTTTTGGTGTCATAATCAAGCCTTCTTCTGGGTACAGCTCTGTGAGTGAAAAGTCATTCAGAATTGAAATCTGGGGGTTAGCACTGGGTTACAGTCAAGATGAGAGAAAAGTCATCCTGTAGTATTAAGGGCAGAGCGTCACTATAAGGGATGAAGTTTGTCACCTTCAAGGCCAGGTTGGACATAGCCTTGGGTGACATGTTTTAGTGGGAGGTGTTCCTGGCTGTGGCAGGGGGTTGAAACTAGATGATCTTAAGGTCCTTTCCAACTCTAACTATTCTATAATTCTATAAAAAGGACTCTCCCTCAGCTGAGAGGGTTCAGCAAACTGTCTGAATGTTTTGATTCCTACAACTTGAGAGAGGGAAAGCCCACTTAGCTGTGTCATTGGAACTTAAAATATTCTGGATGTTTCTAATCCAAATCAATTTTTCAGCCCCTTAATCTTTTCCTTCTGCCCTTTCTACAGCAGAATGACTGTGACCACATTTCTTGTGCTAAAGTCTTACTTAAAAATCATTGTTTCTTTAGCTACCTCTTTTGTCAAATTATTTTTTTATTCCTGTGAAAAACCCTCAAGTTTTTATGTAAAAAGTATGTACTTACAGAAGATGATACTGAAGCAATGCATATACTAATTTTTACTCATCTGAACAAAGACTAGTAAACCCAAGTGCCAACAGTTAGTAATGTTTCACTGCACTAAATTCTGAAACATGTAAATATCAGTTTCCTGAAAGGTAAAAGAACTTCAGAAACACAGGTTTTTTGCAATGTTCTAAAAATGAGAAAGAGATATTTTTCACTTGCATAATTGTTAATCTGAGTAGAAATATACAGGAGGAACCGCAAGCAAGCTTCTGCATTCACATCAGTAAAATCATCTACTGCAGTATTAGTGTGAAGTTCAACTATAAAAAGGGATATCTGACAGCAGTGCTTTCTACTATCAGTTCGTCTCATAGTAGTAACAGTGTGTACTTTGTGGTAATTATTTTCAGATTGTTCTTTAGCATTGTATTGCATCAGATGTTAGTGTTTAGCAGAAATATTGTATAGCAAACATCTGATCACAACTCCGATAAATTCCTTAGGAAAACTAAATGAAAGAAAGATGTGTATCAGATTCTTTTTTTCATATTTATATGATGAGCTGGAGTTACTCTGAGGAAGGGGATCGTGTTACTGGCATTTGTGAGATGCAGGGAAGTATGTAAAGTCAGAACCTGTGCCCTCAACTCATTTTAAAAAATTGTAAATAGGAAGAAGTGAAGACTGTCTATTAAAAAAATAATAAGTTCCATTTAATATTCTATCTTCTAAGCCTTTTGTGACTTATGCAACCCTTTATCCTTTCTGGAAACACTAACACTTTTCTCAGCTGCACAAGGATATGGCTGTTACAACTGATACTGGTCAACAGCAACCTAAATGATATGTAGATCTATCAAATGACTTCCTGTGGAAGGATTAATAAGGTAGCATGTCAACCCTGTTATAGATATTTGTTTTGCATCTTTTCTATTTCAATCATGAAGGCAAGAAGGCAAGAAATTTCCTGAAAGAAAGCCTGAACATCTGACAGTTCTTCCAAAATCTGTGAAGCAGACATGAAGTTTGTAGTCATTTCTATGGAGAAATTATAGGCAAATTTGAAGAATAAATTCTGGAGAATTTCTGTGTACAACAGCAGTAGATACACAGACAGAAGAAACTTTTAAAAGCCTTAGACTGAAATTCTTACTGCACATGATTTCCTAGCAGTACTGAGTTCTCATACAGCTGTGCTAGGCTATAGTCAGAGGCTGAAGTCACCTCAAGCTGCTTTTTGAAGGCGCTCAAGGCCTTAAGTGTTTGCTTTACTAATGTTGTCTTCTATTGTAGGCATTAGTGTGTGAGTTACCTGCCAGACATGGTGCTAATTTTTCAAACAGAGCTAATAAAATATGTAAATATGCTTTTTAAATAGCAAACCTCATTGAAAAATGAGGTATTAGCATAACAAAGCATCATGTAATTCTATTACGAAATAGCCAAAAGACTTTTTCTTCTTTGAAAGATAATAACAACTGCTCATGCTTGTTCAGATAATTTCAGTTTTCAAAAGGGTCTGTGCCATTTTGACAGTTAGTAGCCTTCTTTTTAGTGTTATGAACCACATAGTCCATGCAAAACTATAAAAACAAAGATGTCAAAGCTATGTAGGAAGGAAAATCCAAACTGGAACTGGATTTTTGCAAGTAGCTTTCTTATATGCAGTGGGAAACTTAATAACACTCTGCACTGTGGAGAATCTTAGATCCAAATTTTGAGCTGCCTCATAGACCACTGAAGCCTGAAAATACACTCTTAGTGTGAGTGGGCTTTGCAGTAAGTGCTTTTATTAGAAATCTGAAGCTTGGAACCTCAAAATGACACTATTTGTACATTACCTCCATTTAAATGCAGGCCCTTTTGTGCTGGTGAACTGAAGATGCAGGATAACAGATGTTCTGGGCCGTCTGGTAGAAACCAGACAAATATGATTGCAAAGACAAATCAGTTTGGTTTTGCTGCTGAAAATTGCCAGAAGCAGGAACACCTACAGAGTGTAAATCAGTAGATCAGAGCAATATACTTGAAAGGAACTTTTATTCCAGACTGAGCGTCTCTTCCTCAAAAATGAAAACAAAGTTATTTAAAAGAGATTCTGATACAGATCTTAGACTGAGCTGCTGAGCAATTGTCTTTTCCCCCTAACTTGTTACACTGCCTTCAACCATAATAAAATAAAATATGAATGACTGAATGCAGAGAATACCACCTGAACTTTGCATCTCTGATACATTGCTTGTTGGGAGAAATTCAAAGGCATGTAAGAAAGTGAGGATCTTTCCCCACTGACTTGCAGTGGGAGCTGGACTAACAAGTCCCCTTTGTGCCTCTGAGATGTTTCTCCTGTCATCCAATCTTTCAAATGGATGAAGGAACTCTCAGGTCTGATTTTCATTATACAGATGAAACTGCTCTGAACTCTGTATGGGTATTCACATTTCCTTGACATTATTTTTTCTATTTATTTTTTCAGAACTTTCTTTCCCCCAAATATTCTCAGCTGGAAAAGCAATTTGACTGCCTGTCAAATTTGGATGGACAGAAAAATTGGATTTGCCGTAGATCTGATATTGTCTTTTTTTTTTTTTTAAATGGAAAGGATGGAGTTTTCCAAGGCACATAGAATTTCTAAAAGCAAGTATTTGCATTTATTTTTCTAGTCTCTTCAATATTCTTGCACTTCCCTCCCATAAACAGTTCAGCTGTAATGCCTTTACAGCATCAGAGTATGTCACTCATTGGGGAAGCAAACTAGCCTCTCTGAAGCAGAGAGTTCAGAAGAAGGTGGTGGGCTGAAAACATGGGAGAGTTTAAGGATATTGCTTATCATTCTAGAGAATTGATTTACTTGCCCTGTGAAATGGCTTTTTTCAAGCACAGGCTTACACGTTAAATTCCTAAAACAGATTGAAATTTCTTTGCTGTATATGCTACACTATTCCAAAATAGGATAATAGTTAATTTGAATGTTTTCTTATGGATTCTTTTACATCTTTATGTCCTTGAGGCATCTTCTTACTTGGTACCGTATCAGGTGTCCATTTTACACGTATAAATCGCCTGTCTACATTTTGCCCATACGTCCTGAAATATTTTCTTTTTCAAGTTGCTGTTCATTTTTTCACCTTATTTTAATATCTCCTATTGTTGACATTTAGGTCTAGAAATTTCTTAACAGACTACTGCATCTTGGCCATACTAGTCTTTTCTTCCCTTTAGAAATCTGATGGATTTCCTAATTCCACTCTGTGAAATATGACTAAAATGACCTATCACAAGCTACAAATAGCACACCCACCAGGACCTCAAATAGTCTGGTTGCAAAGAAAGGAAGGGGAGATGCAAAAATATTGCTTGAGACTTCTCCTCTACTATTCCTTGCAGGTGGATGGCAATGACTGAATAAAAAAGCCAAGCCACTTAAAAATATATTTGTGGTTGACAGTTGTATTCCTATGCTAGGATCTGTATAGGACACAGCCAGGTGTAGTTCTTCCAGGTCACCTCTTGTGGGAAACCAGAACACCTCTTCAGTTTCTAATCTACAGACTCCTTTCTTACACACTCTCTGGGCATGCAAAAGTGACTTTCCTAATCACACATTTTCCAGAATCTCAGATCTGTGAATGACACAGTCCTCTCTCTTCAGCTTCCTATCTATCTGTGCTTCGCATAATTTCAGGGAATATTAGTCCCTTGATGGTGTCTTATCTCAGAGAAACAATTCACAGTATTACTATGCCCTTAGAGTTCCATCCTGTCACTTCTCAAAAGTATTGCCTTGTGCCTGAAATGTTCTGTTCCTGTTCAATGACTGCATGATACTTCCTGTTTAACAGGAGGTAGTGGAATGCATAATTAAAATAACATTGTTTAGTCACTAAACTGTCCAGCCATCTTTATAACATTGCTTTAATTTCACGAGCATGCTGTATGTCTATTTTTTGTGAATATTACAGCTGTTAATCCAGTGAGATGAGGATGAATGAGCATATGTCTTTCTCTTGCTAAACTGAAGTAAGCATTCTCCTTAACTCCTTCACATGAGTGAAATCTGAGTCTATGTAGGTCTCTAATATTTCATTACAGGCATCTTTCAATAGGGCTCACAGCAGAACAAAGCAGAATGGAATTGAGTAAACAACTGGATTTTGTCATGCCCTGCTGTTACTGTTATTTTAGATTTTGCTCATGCAACTGCCCAGGGGTGCTAGGCTCAATCCATTTCTGGGAAACGGTAATTATTTACTGGAGTATTTTTTCAGAACCTGCATGGCTGTTATTTACTCTCTAGTGATGCTGAAGAACTAAGTCAACCCACATCACTCTGCAAAGTATTGAACTCTTCAACCTGCTTCAGGACATTCCTTTGCTATCTTTTTTCCTCCTAAATCCAAGTTTTTAAGGAGATGCTCATATGCCTAAGCCTATCTTAGTTCTTCATCTTTGTGATAGCATAGTATCACTATTACACATTTTTCCTGTCCTAATTTGCTGGCACTGTGACTTCAATCTACCAAATACACTGAGTGATGAACGGAATAAAGCAATAAGGGCCACTTTCTGTTCCAAGTCAGACTGCAGGCATAGAGCCCTTGGTGAAGCTCTAGGCTGATTCCCCTACCTCAAAGGTGAAGAAAATCCAGCAGCAGTAACTAATGTTGCAGAATATAAAAGGGTTAAAGGAAAATTTTCTAAGGATTTTCAGCAAATTTTCCTGCTGCAGAAATCAAGGATGTCAGGAAACTCAAGATCCACATATTTGAAGACGTTAGCTGTTCACCAGGGCAGTATTTCATTATGTTTCCACCAACAAGGTTCAAGAGAGGTTATAAACTTTCCAGCCACTGATAGTGAGGGCTTTAAAAGTGCTTAAGGTACTTGTAATCATTTTTGTGGCCAATGTCCAAGGCTGCTAAGTGTGCATATATGGAGACAAAATCTTAATAACCTTTTTCAGAAGTGACTTGGTGCTTTAAATGGCTCAAAATCCTGGTGGTTCATTTTAATGCACATCAAAGGAGCTGACTTTCAAAAACCACTGTGCACCTATTCCCTGAAAGATAGACTTTTGCAGAGCAAGCACTCAAAAATAAAGGACCCTAAGGTGTATTTTCAATGCTGACCACTTCACACAACTGACACACAATTTCCATGGCTCTCTATGCCTCTTTTTTCAAGGGGAAATACGAATTACAGCCCCTTCTTGGCATACGTTCCCTGGGCCCTTCTTCCTCCCAGTGCTGGGAGCATCAGGGGGAGGAAGGGACAGTAGCCAAGTATGCTGCCCCTGAGCTTTACTGCCAATGACGTTAAGACAAATGTCAGTAAATCCTTCTGTGAGGCAAAGATGATACATCCCTCTGCTTAGCTCTCTAATCCGTAGACATTGCGTCTGTGTATTTTTCAGCTGGTACCTTATCCTGGAGTGTTTCTACTTCCCCAGTGGTAGTAGATATTCACCCACAGTGGGCATTTGTCAGATTCATTGCCCCATTTCCTGCTGCTGATGTTCTTGTTTAAATGGATTTATTCCCTGGCACTGTGTTACAGGTGGTGTCTAGGCCCATAGATACTTTTATATATGCAGTCTGGTAGACTTTTTATCTTTCAAACACTTATATCTACTTGATTCTGTCTACGTTATCCTCTCTATGTACTCATGATGTGTCTGCTATGTAAAGCTGTTTGTGTATACCTTTTACTGTTGCAGATTTTGTCAGCAAGGATAATATGAATCCTCTTGCCTCCTTTCAGATGGTGTGAAATCTAACCACCATACTCTTGCACTATTTTTTAAAAAGTTAGAAGGATATTTGAGATTACATAATATAATATAATGCTACCCACTTACCATGTGAAGTTACACAGACTTTCTTCTGTGTTCAGACACCTTGGGAGTTCCTGCATTCTTCTTATCCCTCCTTTGGTTCTTTGTGGCAGCAGCTCACTGTGTCACTCATTATACTTTTGAACATCAGTTCTATTGCCTTTGACCCTTAACTTATTGTTGTGGTGATGCTCCACATAGTTACTACCAAGGGAGTGTTAAGAAGTACTAGAGCTCTCAAGTATGAGGTTTATAAACTGATGTAATGTAAAGGGTTAAACTGTATATCTGTTATTCTACAATAATTAAAATTTTTAAAAAGCTGATGCCGTATCAGTAAAAAGTTTCTTCTATACTCAAGGTGGTCTACTTGCTTTTAATGGACTACTTCTTGACTGTCACTACTTCATGCAGAGTGGAATAGATTAGAAATCCATCTCTAGGTTATTAATTTTGTGTTTGACATACTGAGGGCGTTTTTGATATTTATGTGAAAAGCTTCAGGCTGACAAAATCTCAAGACGGGAGTCACTATAGTAAAGCTTCCAGTCCTATTAAAGACAGTAACCAGACTTCAGATGGAGCATGGAATAAATTGTGCAAACATTCGGTAAGAATAAAGGATGAACATATTAGAAAATGGGAATCATGGTATCTAGCTGAGGTGGAAGGTAAATACGAGACATCATGAACTGAAAGTAGAGGAGTAGCTGAAAGATAGACTTTCACTCAAGTGAATCAGGAGTAATTGATCAGTAGATTTTCTCCATCATGGATGAAATAAGTGCAGGTTATGAATAGGAAGCATGGGAAAGAGGGAAGAAGAGAGAAATTGGTAGCCACAGATATTCTGAATGCTCTTCTACATTATTTTTTTTTTTAATTATATTGTGGCTTTGTACATCCATTACTGATTTGGATTGGATAAAAGGTGATATGCTTGTGACAACAAACATCTTTTCTTAACATGAAGCTTCTTAAAAATGCAAACTTAGAGGTGCATATTCCCACAAAGTTTGAAATACAAAGAAATACATTTCCCATCAGTTCTGATTGGTTGAGAAGCATTAAAAAAAAGAAATCTGAGAATGGAAAAGGTAAAGTTGAGGGTAAAAAGAATGCTTTTCTTTAAACAGTAGCATAAATAAGTGCTTATCTCCTTGAAGACCATGTAGTTGCAGCAACAAGAATTGTATTCCTTTCAATACACTATTAACAAACAAATTAATAGAATATGCATTCCAGACCCTTTCTGACTATTAGTTAGAAAAAATGAGATTGACCTTGTTCTGAGACATTCAGGTATTGCAGGCTTTCCTTGAAGTTTGAAAAAGCCTACACAACTTCTCTGTAGCATAGCTGTTGTATAGGTTCCTGATAGCCAATATTTTTGTAATTTAGGCATGCAATTTTAAAATTACAGAACTGTAGCATACCTAATTTACTGGAGGAATCATACATTCGTAAATTTTGCAGCATTCATCCTCGTTCATTAGTTCATTATCTGTATGATTCATACAGGAAATTATTCAAGTGTGGAGGAAAACCAGAACGAAGTTGAGACTGTAAAATAAAGAAAAAAAAAAGAAAAAAGCAAACTGCAAGGATGAAAAGAAGGATGTACATGGGCTTTCTGTAAAAATGGGAATGGAATCAAAACCATAAAGGGAACAAAGTAGCCTGAAGAGGGCTGTTGGACTTAAAAGAGAGGGGCAAATAAGTTTCATACTAAGGAAGCATATTAATTATATAATTATTTGCCTTAGTTTTTCCAAAGAGGGAAAAAGAACAATGCCAAAAGCCATTATTAATTCCCAGATAAGGAAAGAGAAAGGAAAATGTGCGTATCTTGCCAAGATTTGGGAGGAGACAGAAATATCCAGCTACTCAAACTCTGACCGCAGCAGACAGGGCAGCTACTCTGGCTCCAAGCACAGCAGCTACACCAGCCCCAGGGACAAGTACAGCAGCATCATTTGAGAGTTCTGAAGGCTTTGAATGGCCTTTGGGTACCCTTGGGACCTGCTGATGACTGTGATGGGGATCACCATGTTGGCACGCATACACAATGTCTTTTACCCATGACCATTTTGTTTAATCTCGAAAGTTATGCAGAGTCTTGTCTAGGGTTAGACAACGATATAGGAGGACCAAGAGATTTTTCCCGAGGCTGGACAGTCATGAATGGCAGGATGTGTTTGACAGTATGGGCAAGTATGTAATCCACTGGGACCCTCAAGTGCTCTGGAAGCATTGGAGATGGAAGGCAGCTGGACGGAGTACCCAACAACAAGTTTCAGAAACTGCTGAAGGGAAGGGTGAATTATTTTGAGCCTGGTGGGCCCATGACACTTCAGGCCATCAGGGCAGAGATGCAACATACAGATGGACTCATGATTGAGGGGTGGACTTAGCAATGGACACTGTTGCCTGGGCTATACACGAGTGTGAACACTGCACACAGCCCCTCCTGCTCTGAAAGACTGTTATAAGAGATGGAGCCCGACGTCATGGACTGGATGGACTCAGCACCTTTACAGTGATTGGCCCATGCACAAAGGAATGATCTCTCTCTCTCTCTGTGGATGCATATATATATGCATATATATGAGATAAGAGCGATGGTATATTGAAAATGTGGGATTTGAGCATGACGTGACTGGTATGGAATAAGAGGTGGATACTGTCCTGGGTTCAGCAGTAGCAGTTGTTTTCATCCTTCTTAGTAGCTGATGCAATGCTGTCTTTTTGTCTTGCAGCCTGGGAACAGCGCTGATAACACCGATGTTTTTAGTTGTTGCAGTAATGTTTAGCCTGACAAGAAGTTTCTGAGTCTCATGCTCTTTCAGGGAGGGGGGAAAGCCAGGAGGAAGCAGAGACAGGACACCTGACCCAAACTAGCCAAAGAGGTATTCCATACCACCGCATGTCATGGCCACTATATAAACTGGGGACAGTTAACCCAGAAGGGGTAGGGCTGGGTATCTGCTGGTGGACTGTGAGCGGTTGTATTCTCTTCCTTTGTTATTTCTCTTATCATCATTATTATTGGTGGTAGCAGCAGTGGTTTGTGTTATACCTTAGTTACTGGACTGTTTTTATCTCAACCTGTGGGAGATACATTCTTTTGATTCTCCTCCTCATCCCTCCGGGAGCAGGGGAAGGAAAAGGGGTAGTGAGAGAACGGCTGCATGGTACTGAGTTACCGGCTGGGTTTAAACCACGACAGGTATCACAATAATCCTCACTGCTGTGGTGCTGATGTGAAAGTCTGAAGGTAACCACACTGTACTTTCTGGCATGAGTACAAGGGAGCAGCAAGGCAGGGAAGATGCCTGAAATCTGAGGTGTCCATTCGGATGGGGGCAGAAGTGATGGAAAGAAGGTCTGAAAGGAGCAACTGGTAGTTGTGCAAAAGGCCTGACAAGTGAAGCAGGTAGCTTCCAGCCAGACCTTGCTGGAGACTCATTGGCTGTGTCTGTACAAACTTTGGTGAGAAGGGCCTACTTCAGGTGCTGCCCAGGTCTCTGGATTGCAGAGATGTGAGCTGGTGGTGCTGTTGTGCATGTCCTTTTTATTGTGACCTGTTTCTCTCCAGGGCTGAAGTTTCCTATCCCAAAAAGCCAGCAGGTTTGTGCCTGCTGTTTGTTGAGCCAGGACATATGAGCCAGGCGGATGGTGAGGGGGTTTAAGTCTGTGTATAAAATCAGATTGACGTGATGCTACAGATATACTACTTGTCTCACAGTGTTGCACTCAGTGTGTTAGTAGCAGAGAAATTGATTTTTTTACAACTGCAGACAGAAAATTTTTTTCTTTAACAAAACAAAATCATCTTTCAATGCTTTAGCCTTCATTTCTGGGATTGTTTTGATGGAAGAGGAATAGAAAAAATACTAGACAAATAATTGTTAAACAATACACTAACTTCTAAATTGAAAAATATTTCTCAAATACTCTGTGCACTTAATGTGTTTTCATCTAATCTTTTTGGGGCAGCTTATTTTTTTCTTTATCATTTCCCTGACTAACTGTGTTTCCAAGACCTCCTGCACCTCTGCCCAGCATTAGTGGTTTCCAGAAATTTATGGGTACCAGCAGACTCTTAGCACTCTATTTGATCAGAAAATCTAAATCAGGAGTATTTTAATGTTTTTTCCTGCAGCTTATTTTTTACCTCTTCTCAAGAAATGAAACCTGAAAGAAGCGATGGGAGACATTATTGTGGAGATATGCTACATGCCGCCTGATCAAGAGGACTTGGTGGATGAAGCGCTCTGTGGACAGATAGGAACAGCCTCACACTTGCAGGCTCTTCTTCTCATGGGGGAAATCAACCACCCTGATATCTGTTGGAGGGATGGCACGGCCCAGCACAAGCAATCCAGGAAGTTCCTTGATTCTGTGGAAGACAACTTCCTTCTGCAAGTATTAGAGGAGCCGACAAGGAGAGGTGCCATGCTTGACCTCATTCTCACCAAGAGGGAAGGGCCGGTTGGAAATGTGATGCTCCAGGGCAGCCTTGATTGCAGTGATCATGAGGTGATTGAATTCGAGATCCTCAGGATAGTGAGAAGAGCGTGCAGCAAGCTCACTGCCCTGGACTTCAAGAGAGCAGAATTTGGCCTCTTCAGGAACCTACTTAGTAAGGTTCCATGGGATACAGCCCTAGAGGGCAGGGAGGGGGGCAAGACTGCCACTTGATATTCAAGAATCACCCACTACAAGCTCAAGAGTGTTGCATCCCAACTAGAAGGAAGTGCAGCAGGAGGGCCAGGAGACCTCCTTGAATGGATAAGGAGCTTCTGTGGAAAATTCAAAGGAAAAAAGAGGCTTATTAAAGATGGAAGCAAGGAGAGGCAGCCTGGGAAGAATACAGGGATGTTGTCTGGGAAGCTAGGGACCAGATTAGGAAAGCTAAGGCCCACTTAGAACTAAAGTTGGCTAGGGATGTTAAGGACAACAGGAAGGGATTCTATAGGAACACTGCATGGACTGGCCGAAATCCATCCGTGGGTCCTGAAGGAGCTGGCAAATGAAGCTGCTAAGCCACTGTCCATCATATTTGAAAAATCATGGCAGTCAGGTG
>JAOEHY010046592.1:0-15344 GCA_025447955.1 Psilopsiagon aurifrons
GGGGGTTAGCATTCCAGGATGTTGTTGAAAACACTGCACCTACACATAGCGGTGTGTATGCTGTGTGTATAAATCAGATGTGCACGTCTTGACCTCAGGTTTGGTCTTCTCTAAGCTGTGATAGCCGGTGCCTACCTTACATTACATGGCATTTCAAAATGTCCATAGAACTTGGCAAAGAGTAACCGTTGCATCCTGCTACACAGAATGGTGCTTATTGCCAGGATTTTCAATAAAAAATGGAAAGAAACGTTTGCTGGTTTTCTTTAGGTGCTCCAATTTGTTTTACCTTATGAAATAAGTCATTTACACAATCATCCTATTGCCCTGAAGCCTTTTGTGGACATACCACCGTCCATTGGTATTTCACAAGTTTATTTCCTTCTTTCTTCATTGAGGGATTATCCAGATCACTGCAATTTGTGGGTGTAACGAAGGAGTGGGCCCATCGTAGTCTATGGGCTTTTGTCTTACAGTTTGTGTAATATCAAGATGATATCTTGAGTCTGGTGCTGGGATTGGAAAGACGAAGAGGAGGCTGGAAACTAGGATTTGGCTATTTGTATTGCAGCTTTCTTTCCTGGAGAACTGATTGGGCTGGCAAACCCAATCGCATATTTGAAGAGACACTAGGAACCTACTTCTCTGACAATAAGCCAGCTTGATTATGGAGCCAAGTATTTCAGGATCAGAATGTTTCTGTTTATGTGTCTTGAGGACAATACAGATGGGGCAGAGATTTAGTAGCCCTCCAGACCAGGCAGCTGATGCTGCCTAACTTCCCTGTGAGAACTGGACAGATTACCCTCAGGGTTGACTTGGAAATAAAAAAGCTCTTCTAAAACAACCCCAGAGCCTTTGGTTGGAGAAAACTGGGGCAAGGAAATGACTGCTATTGGAAATAATTGCAAAGGAAGATAATGTTTAATGCCTTTGGAAAGACCTTTGATTATCTTTCTCATCAGACTGAACCAGTGTCTTCATTTTATTGTTCAAATAAAGCAGCTGTAGAACAGTGACTGCACAGGTTACTGCTCCTTCACTCGCAGAATCACCAAATCACATAGGTTGGAAAATACCTTTGAGATCATCAAGCCTGACCATTCCTCCCAGGACTGCCAAGTCCACCACTAACCCATGTCACTGAGGACCTCATCTACATGCTTTTTGAGCACTTCCAGGGATGGTGGTTCCACCACTGCCCTGGCAGCCTGTTCCAATGCCTGGCATGCTTGCCATTTAACACAGCCAAGGGCAAATCTTCCCTGGTCTTCTGCAAGAAGGACCAACACCCACCAATGAGACTTAGGAAACAGGCGTGCTCTTACCTGACATTTTTAACGCAGCTGGGGAGGTGGTACCACCACTTCATGAATGTCTTGTGACTGACTCCTGGTTACGTATTTGGTTCTTCACTTAAGCGTCTCCATCTGTTTACATCAAAGCAGTAATATTTATTCTGCGATCTGTTTGAAGTCTTTGCATGCTTATGAAACTGGTGCATTACTGAGATCATGCTTTAATTTCCTGTAGTATCTGAAAATGTACTCTCCAAAGGAAAAGTGAAGAGTGTCCCTGCTCTAAGAAATGTACAGTCTGAGTGTATTACGGTGTTAAGGCCACCAGTTACATTTTAGCCTGTCTTTCCCCTTACTTTTCCAGAAGTAATTTATTGCTTTGTGGTCTTTTAGCGGTTACTGCTGAAGTTAGAAATACAGGAAAGAGACAACAATGCAGTAGGAAAGTACATAGATTGAAACTGATATGAATCTTCCCAGCACAGACTTACTGTGAAGTCTTGGACAAATCAGTGTCCCTAGTCAGACTTTAGCAGGCAGGTCTAGTTGGCAAGGATAAAGCCCTGTAACTCTGTCACTTGTTGAGATTGGTTTCACTAGCTGATTTCTGAAATGGGAAGCTTGCCTTGAAGAAACTGAGATAGGGAGGAAAGAAGCATCAGCATGGTTTTCATCTGTTTCTGTTGACACAGACTATGGCAAATGGCCAAATAAGAGCAGAGGTAATTGCCCCTACCCTTTTTTCCCAAAAGACCACAGGCTGGTTGATCATTAACACAGTGAACCTGGTCAAGCAACCCATGACGGCTGTTTTTGTCTGGGGGACTAACTTGGGGTGGACTAACAAGAAGATGGTTGAGGATCCAAAGAGAAAGCCGCTCACTGTTCTTGCTCTCCTCTTGCTGCTCAACTCAACACAAGCAGGTAAGAAAAATAGGAGTGCCTGCCAAAGGTACTGAAGGTTTTACATAGAAGGATTTGAATTCAAGTCTCCCCAGTCTACCTGTGTGCCAAAAGATCCTTGCTGTAATCTAGTTAGGTGCCAGGAGAAAGGGTGGTGCAAGAATGGTACTTTCTTCTCCCATGCTTTGATTCAATCAGTCTCAGTGACTAAATTCCACTAACCTGATGTAGAAGAATGATCCAGATATACTCTGAAGTGTAAGGAAGCGAAAAAGGAACTACTTGACTTCTGGCACTGGCACCTCATGCTTTGAAAGCAAGTGTAATCTGCAGTAGCTGAGAGTAAATAAACAGGCACCATGCTTCTATTTCTTTCTTCAGTTGTGCTGGCAATGACTCTGCTACCATCACTGCAGCTCCACATCACCTGCAACACACTGCTTCACAGTGTGCCATATCTTTACTCACAATCCTTCTCATTTTACACCATTTCTGACACACACAGTGCTTGCACTGAACCACCCTTCCTCATTAAGCTGGCTCAGGAACTGCATTTGCTCCAAATTGACCTCAGAGAACATGTCTTTCTCTTTTGCCTTCAGTACACAGGAAGGCCAAAATAAACCATGGCAAGAGATTATCGCTTTCCACAAGGGGGAATCTGAATATTGCATCTCATTCCTGTGATACTGTGCTGACCCTTAGGCCATGTTCTGCTGAGCTAGTGTAAAGTGTCTTCTATAGGAACAGCCAGCAGTTAGGAACATGATTGTCTGATTATTTACCTATTGTATCATTGTACATGCAGATCCAAAGCTGTTTCTCTTCCTCTAGTCCAGAAAAGGGAAAGTGGATGCATTGTCGTTGCAGCAGGATGCAAATATGCCAGTTCATAACATAACACTTTTTAGGTCAGAAGGGATCATTTAATCATGTAATTATTTAGCTTCCTGCTTATTGCAGGTCAATAAATTTCACCCCATTACTAAGCCTACCAGTATAAGAATACAAACACCACCATTCAGTGACGACTATCTGTTGGCAACCATTTATTTTTCAAAGATCTAGTAGCCAGCTCATAAGTGTATATAGTAGCTGGTGTGTTTGGCTGATTTGAAAAACAAACCCAACCAAAACCAACATAATGTCATTCACATCTCAGTAAAACCACTCTCAAGTCAAAGCTACCATGACATCCATGGTTAGCTTCCCCAGGCAGTGCTGGAATTCCATCAAAAGACAGAAACAACTTCATCAGACTTAAGTTTCCAGAAGAGGCTGATTATAATTTATATTCTATCCTTTTTATCAATAGAAGTGAGAATGCTACTTTCTTTTTCCTAATGGATTAGAATGAACTTTTATTTTTTCCCATTGCAGAGATGCAGACTGAATATGCTCTTCACTCCCTTTCATTGTAGGGAATACAGACAAGCTCTCAGCGCATCACTGTACTGACTTCCAGACAGCCAATTTCCTTCGGGGCCGTAAACTTAAGGTCCAGTTTCTTCTGTTCACCCCCTCAAACCCCAGCTGTGGGGAGCTGATTCTATCTGATGATGGCATCAAGAACTGCAGCTTCAACAGCAGCTTGGACACCAAGATAATAATCCATGGCTTCAGGTGAGAGAAAGAAGAGCATCCTGACAGCTTTTACTGCTAAACTAAATGCTGCTGGAGCATTCCCAAGCACTGGGTGCAGCTGGTAGGGAAACCTCCTGCTCCTGTGACTTTCTTAGTCTCTCAGTGGAGTAGCAGCATGCAAAACACCTAAAGATAGAGTCTGGAGTGCTCTGCCCAAAACTGGACCTGGGGACTGTTGGTGGGCCAGGACAGAGGCATGGAAATTGGTGCTGACAACCCTCATTACAATACAACCTGAAGTCCTTTAGTTTGTGGCCAGCTGCCTATTTTTTGCGTGTTTCATATTTTCTGGAGCCTAAAAAAAGTTAGGAAATTAAAGTCTCTTTATTTCTATATCTCATTCCCTTAACTTTCCTGCATGTTCTCTCTCTCCCTCCTCATTTACCTCTTCCCTTTTCTTTCTTTCTTTCAACCTTTTTATTTAAGAGGTCTTTTCTTCAAGATTCTTGCCCCTTAAAATAGTCTTCTTGGAGCTCATGTCCTTATTTACCAACAGCCTGGGTTAGTCAGCCATGTAGGAGCCCTGCCAGACACATTAACCATTCTTGAAAGGGTAGGGATTTGCACCAAGGTTTTTTTAAGTTGTCACCATTCTGCAACCTTATTTTACTTCCCAATTTTTCAGCCAGCTTTGACCATATAACATTATTGTGATGTGCCAAAGCCCGAATAGAAAGTGCATAGAAGTCCAGGATGAAAGAACAGAAGATGTTGCAGGGTGTTTTCAGGAAACCATCTTTTGCCCTCATGTAACATAGCGTGCCTCTCACCAGGTGGTAATAAGGGAAGTGGGTAGAACACGGCCTCTCTCTTTTCCATGAATTCTGGTGTATAGATTTTACAGGGTTTGGGGGTTTTTCTAATTGTCTACAGGTGAGGAAATGTAGCAGTGAAAGATCAGGCGATTTGGCCAAAGACTTCCTGCCAGTTGGCAGCAGAGCAGGATCCAAATGTTCCTGGTCAGCTTGTGTACTTGAGGTGGGCTCTGTGATGGCACCACAACAAGACTGAGATCTCAGCCTGAGCCCTGTAAATGTGAACTCATTCATTAAAATACCTGGTTCCCTTCTGAATCGGCGTGTTCTGGAAGGTGTTACTACACCACTGCAAATGCCAGCTATTGGTGTCCGGACCTAGAAAAGCCTTTCGACAACCATCTGGCAGCCTCCTCTAAGACATGTGAAGCCCCAGCACCAGTGAACAACATATGCCCTACTTTGAAAGGCACCTAACATACTCATTTCTGATGACTCCACAGGGCTTTGGGTACTAAACCTTCCTGGATTGAAGGGCTTGTCCATGCCATACTGAACACAAGCCTGGTGAATGTGATTGCAGTAGACTGGGTTTATGGATCTACAGGAGCCTATCCCTCTGCAGTGGAGAATGTCACAGAGCTGGCCCTCTCTATCTCACAATTCATCAGCAAGCTCTTGGTAAGCTACTGTGCATTTCCAGTGTTGGGGGTATCATGGCCAAAGAACATCATTCATGAAAAAGGTTCAGAGAGCTGCTCCCTCCTGGATCTTTATTCCAGAGTGAGCACTGTGTAACTCTAAAGAGATTTCTTTACCCCCTGCCAGCTCAGACTTGTGCATGCCACTGATTTTCATCTTTCTCTTGAGTTTTGGCATTTTCTGAAAACACATCCCTGTTGTCAGCTGCCTCTCCAGCCTATGGCAAACCAGAAGTTGCCCTGGGTTTTCTCAGGTCCCTGCTTCACCAAACAGTCATCTTCTGCCCAGAAAGTCTGTCAAGGGAGATGGACGGGGTGGTACGGGGTGGTATTTGAGGTTATTTTTTATTTGCTTTGGGCTTCCGATATACTTCACAGTAGCTGGAAAGCCCCAGATGTGTCACAGTTTGTGCACAGCACAGCTGAACACCCTTTACACAGTGGATGTGATATATCTTTGTGCTAACCAGCTATGCAAAAACTCCCCGTGTAACCTTTGCACTGCAGGCCCAGGCTGCCCAGCATAGGAGTTCCTGGGTATCTACACACCTTGCTATGCACAGTAACACATTACTAACCTGTTGATGTAGGAACCATACTGCAGGCATCCTACCCTTGGATCCATTTTGTCATTAGAAGGATGGGAATGGGGTGGAGGAGGAGAGGACTGTCACACCTCATTACCAATTAGGTCACATAGTGAACAAATGACTAAGCTGAACAGTGTCCCCACTTCTCATTCCATATCTGTGCTGAGCTGTAGTCTAGTTACTTGAGGACTTTTTCAGTCCAGCCCCTCCTGCAACACTGTACCACAGAAGGCTATATTCTCCTCTCGTAAGTCTCATTACTGCTCAAGGATATGCCCTCATTTAAAAGCCAGGATCTTTTCATCTTTCCCTCATGCTGTCACGCACCATATGCTCTCCCACTCTTTGGTACTACATCATGCATGCCAGCCTGCAGGCAGCTGAATTCCTGTGGATGGAGTCATCTCACATCAGATCTAAGTGGCTGTGCTTCACCTGGCAATTCAGGTCATGGATAAATCCTTAATCCCTGCAAATAAAATCTGACAGTACTAATCAGTACATTGGCACAATGGTAGTATAAAAGTGACAAAACTTTCTCAGCTTTACCGAGAAAAACATTATTCACATGATGAACATGGATCACCCAGCTGAGAGAGGAAAATTCAGCCTGCAGCAGGCTGTGGAAAGAGAAGCTACAGGCCATGTAGTTATGAACAGGAATATCTGACCTCACCAACTTGGTTAGGGTTGGGTTTGCATCTGTGGACCTGAATAAAGACTCTGAAAAACAGAAAGGGCAATACCAGTCATTCCCATCATTCCCACATCTGTTTGGTTCTCCACCATATACCTCAAAAGCAATCCTATGTTAGAAGAGCTACAGAGCTGCCGTATGGGCTGAGATACGGTATTTCACTTTTCTGCTACAGAAACATTAATTTGAGTTATCATCAATCTGCAGGCCCTGGGAGTCTCAGGGACGTCCATCCACATCATTGGGGTAAGCCTTGGGGCGCATGTTGGGGGCCTGGTGGGGCACTTCCACGGCGGTCAGCTGGGACGCATAACAGGTATCATAAAACTGAGTTTTGGGTTCTTATCTGCTCTTCAAGGGAGAGAATGAAAGGCCAAGGAAGGGGAGTCATCCATAGTCGTCTTTTAATTGCATAAGGGCTCATTAGTTCTGAGGTTATGGGCTTCTTTCTAGCTTCAGAAAAGCCTCACAATCCCTTTCCAGCCACCAGTCCGCTTCACATTGCCAAAAGAATGCATATATTTGCAATAGAGTCCTTCCGCCCCTGCTCCACAATTCAAATTGGTTACCAGCATAAAAGAATACAAGGCCTTATGAGTAATGAAACCCCACAACACCCACATCCTCTGTTACCCCTTTATACCTGTGTGGTTCTTAAAATTAAAGCCCACAGTGCATGTCATTGTGTGGAGCAGCAAGAGTCAGCTGCTCTGCAGGAAAAATGTGAGCTGAGAGCCAAGGGGACAGCCACAGGTAAGGCAGGGACAGTGGCCTCACTGACAAGTGACACAGTCCTACCGTATCTGGGCAAGGAGAGCAGGTCCAGGGACAGGAACCAGGGTCATCCACAGTTGAGCGATCACCAAGCAAATCTGTAGCGATGAGGCAAGCCCAAGTTCAGCCAAGAAGTCCTGTCACAATAAAAGCAAGACACCAGGCTGGACATGCCATCCCTACAACACAGCTCCAACAAGGACCAAAGGCAAGACCTGAGCTAATCTTGGGAAGCCCCAGATAAAGCTGCTTGCTGTTCTCTCCCTCAAATGAGCTGTTTTCACAGTAGGCTGAGCTAAGGCCACCCAGCTGTATCAAATCAGAGCTGACATTAAACACAGAGAACCAGTTTCCTGGGTGTGGAGGAGAAGCTGCAGTGGGCAAATTACAGAGAAAGGTGGTTAGAGCCTGATCATGGCATTTAGAACTTTTTGGTTCAACTCAGCTGTTTGGTATAGAGCGTCAATAGAGTCACAGAATGATTTAGGTGAGAAGGGGCCTTGGAAGATTTCTAGACAACCTCCCACCACCCCTAAAAAACCACAACCCAGGGCTGCCTTCTCAGTTAGATCAGGTTGTTGATGGTCTTGCCAAGTTCTGGGAATTCCCAGCGGTGGAGATTCATTTTGATAGTGGGGAAAATGTCACCGAGAAGGAAACGCTCTCACAAAGGCAGACGTGTCAGCTTGTACATTGTTGATATTCTCCATAGGGAATTAATGGGGCTGAGTCTAAGGCTGTGAAACTTGGCCAGCTGGAAACTGGCATGTGAAGCAGAGCTTAAACTATGGAAATAACCCGGGGTGTGAAAAAACTTGTGAGATTACTTTTCCATGAAAAGTGAACAGGATAAACCTCAGCTAGAAACAAACAAAAAACTATCTTTAACCTTTTCTGTGGAATTGCTAAGGATAATTTCCTCTGTATTCCTCTGACTCCCCAGAAGTTGCTCCAGGAGCAAGTCTTGGGCAAAAATGTAGATGCCTAATGACTCAATTTTATTTGTGAGAGAGACCTCAGAAGCCTCTGTTTTAAGGATGTTTGACAATATCAAAGATCAGTAATGCATGGATTTGTTAATACTTGGGATACTAGATTCATCACCCAACTGATGATCTTCAGTAACATTTCTCAGACTGTAGTGTTAATACAAATCATAGCACAATTAGGGAAGGTGTTATGAGTTGATCCTCTTTCACTGAAAAGCCAAGACACTCTGTACCCACTCCGTCAGAGCTGTTTGAAGTTCAGCCATGGCTTTACAGCCTAGAAAGTTCAGGTACAAAACTACTAAAGGGGAATGGAACAGTGAAGGACAAGGTAAGGAAGCTATAGTGGCAGTTAGCGGGGGAAGAAACCATTCTGGAGCACAATCAGTGCAACCTGGGAATAATTTATCACTTCTGCCTGGCAACAGTTTTGACAAAATAACTGGCCCAGAAATAAGAAAGAGAGGCTGAAGGGCACTGCTTGTTGAGGTGTTTGATTTTGTTACAGGCCTGGATCCTGCAGGCCCCAAGTACACCAAAGCCAGCCCTGAGGAGCGCCTGGATCCTGGGGATGCCCTCTTTGTGGAAGCCATTCATACTGATGCTGACAGTAAGCTGTCTTCTGTCTGCTTTGGCCCATGCTTCTGTTTGTCCTGCCATCATTATTCCTGAGGAGCCTCTATGTCGTTGCCCCTTTTTTTGCCAGATTACCAGAAATTCAGGCTCACTCTGAGGAAGTTTCTTGGTGAGATAGGCTTTAATGATTGGCATGTATCTGTACCACAGAGCACTTCAAGCAACAGCCAGGTGGAGATTAACAGAGGGCAATCCTTCGGCGAGGTTTTTGCCTTAGCCCTTCCTCAGCAAAGTGAGTTTATGCAGAATCAGCTCAGCGTGGCTTTTGCCATAAGGAAGGAATTTACATGTCTAGTCTCACTTTGCTTTTTCCCACCTAATCTGAGAAAGATGCCACTGCTAGCCCCAAGGGAAAGTAACAGAGTCAGACCAACAGCTCCTTCAACAATAGAGTAACTTGCCTGAAGCACTTGGGGTCTATGTAGGCAGAACATGTGCTGAAGAATAACACGGTGCCCTTGAGTCACACCTCTTGCCTGGAGATCATGGAAATCCCTACCAACGTAACTCTCAACCACACCACATTAAGGTTGCGGTCAGTTTTGTTCTCCTTTACACAGAATTAAGAACCTGAGTCCCAGAGGTGGTGATTAAGCTGCAGTTCCCAGTCATTTTGGCGGCAGGGCCTGGGGCACTTTCTGCTCCATGCCACAAACCTACACAATGCAGGTGTGTAGGAACAGGAAATCTGTCCTTGCTGTCTCCAGCAGTGGAGCTGGATCTGGCATTACTAATCAACCAGATATTGGGGCCTGTCATACATCATGTAGGGAAAAGCCTACAGAAGACCAAGCGTAGGAATGAAGTAGCATCTCACCTCTTTCAGATTTTGGGATCCGGATCCCTGTAGGCCACATCGATTACTTCGTCAATGGAGGCAAAGATCAGCCAGGATGCCCTCGATTCCTCTCTGCAGGTGAGAACACTCTGTGGGCAAGAAAAGGGCTTTTGTGGCCATTTAGCAGCTGGTGAAAATGGCAACCAGCTCCTGCTGCAGTCTGGGCAGATATCAAACTGATACAACATGTATTTGTAAAGGTATATGGTGGCGAGATTCATAGCCCACATCTCCTCTCAGCAGTACATTAAGCAGCTGAAACTAAAACCACGTACAGGTCAAGTGTCTTGGCAACTGCAGTTGACAGAGAGGTGATTTTAGTGACACTTCTGTATGAGCCAAAACTCTAGAATCAGTAGAGTTTGTATCAACAAAGAAAACATTCTTGCTAGAAAGGCTCTTAGGTACTACTGGCAAAAGCTTCTTTTTGTTGTTCATTCTGCAAGCTGTGTCTATATGCTTGTATGATTACACCCCTTTGAGAATGGGACTTTACACAGTAAATAGGGTGGATAAATATTCAACTGTGTTCTGCATTAGTGGCCAGGTTACAGGGGACACCTATGGCACCTCGCTTCCATAGCTGGGGTCCCAGTGCAGGTGGGAGCCAAAGCTATTGTACCCCCTTGCAGAGGACTTGAGGCCTCATTGATGGTACACTGATGGTACACTGATGGAGCAGCCCAGCAGTCCTCATCTTCTCAGGGACTCCATTAGCCTGGAAGATGCACTTCTAACTTCCTACATAACTTCTCTCGCAGTGGGGGTCTGGGCTTGTCACAGAGATGCTCTGCAAAATGTTATTAAAGGGAAGGGGACTGCTGCAGAATCAGTAAGAGCGTTACGTGGGAGCATGCAAAAAAGGCTGAAGCCAACAGAAAGGCTCATGGCTGCTTTTCTCTGGGTGCCTTTTGTCTTGCAGGCTATAAATACCTGATCTGTGATCACATGAGGGCAGTACATCTCTATGTTAGTGCCTTGAAAAATTCCTGTCCATTCGTGGCTTTCCCTTGTGCAAGTCATCAAGATTTTTTAAATGGTCATTGCCTGGACTGTGGGGACCCCTTCCTGTTCTCCTGTCCCAGAATAGGTACAGTACCAGCATGAGACCTTCCTGGAGCAGATGACAATATGTTCCTGACGGGTGCCAGTGCAGAGCACAGTACACAGTTCAGATTTCTCTGAGCAGGATTTGCCTTGAATCTCTTAGGGGATAGGAAGAAACCGTTTTGGTTTCAGGCTTTTATAGAGAAGCTCTAAAAGCTCGTATATTGCCCAAGATAGGACACCAAAATCTTGAACTTCCGATCATGAAAGTTTTCATTTCACAAACAAGTTTCCAGAAGCACCTGCCAAGCGAGTGGGCAACTAACCCCGAAAGAGTCTTGTTTAGAGAAGCAGCTGGAAGTTTTACCCCAAGTCTGAAGTCCCATTCTTCTGCAAACCACTCGCTGCTGCTGTGTCACCGCCTTCCCATAGATTCGTGCCATGGCCAGACCAAAGATAAACTCCCTGAACTGAGAGAAGGTCATAGTTGCCTCTTTTAGGCTTCTGAAAGTGGGCTGTGGCACAAGGGGAGGAAGCGTCTTCTGGTGCTATTTGCAGTCTGCTACCAGAGGAATGTAAGGAGAGGCCTCTTCTGGGATAGGTGCTCTCAGATCAGCTACTCCTTCCCCATGTCACCCAGCCACATTGTCAGCTAGTCAGTGGTGCAGGCCTCAAGTGATAGTGGTCTTCTCACTTGACCAACAAGTTAAATTTCCCAGTGTTTGCACTGTCATTTACATTTGTGTGGAGTTTCCTCACTTGGTAGTCTTTTGTCTCCCTCATTTTGCACACAGGTAACAGCCTGTTAGCTGAGGAACGAAATCCCACCAAGAGGTGTTCTGATGATGAATACCTGCAGTAGCCAGAATAAGCTTTTTGAGGGAACATTAACCTGCCAAGGAGAAACTACAGACCTGCTCTTGCTCTGATTTGCACTGGTACAAAACAGGGTCTGTCCCCCAAAACAGTGGAGTTGGGTGGGGTGAGTGGAGGAGAATTGGGAACAATTCTGTTTCTGTTCTGGGTCATTCATGGCTTTCTCTGCATTGGCTTTATCTCCTCCTGCAGGTCTGCTGGAGCAGGCAGGTGTCAACATGACAAAGCTTCCCAAGGAAGTAAAAGTGTATTTAATGACCAGTCCTTCAGCTCCATTCTGTGGTAAGTAGAATGAGAACCAAAAATGAGTTGGAAGAGTGTGGACCAAATGAGGTAGATCCAGGTAGTTCTTACCTACCATGCCAGTTACAATCAGCTCTTGTGGCCCAGACGGCCTGAGTCACACAGCTGAAGAGCCCTAACCCTGAGCATCTTCCCCATGAAGCCGTTTCCAGTGGGTTTATCAGTGTGGGCAGAGCCCTGGGTTAACACAGCACGTGGCTTCAGGGCTGCAGGGTGGTGAAAATGCCTGTTTATACTGGACTGTGCAAACCTGCCCGCTGTGCACAGAGGTGACTTTCTTTGTTATGTCAGTTTGGTTCTTTCTGCTGGTGGGGCCAGGGAATGAGTGCTGGGAGACTCCTCTTGGCAGGGGTGGGTCTAACTGACAATACCATCCCTCATTCCCGCGTACTTTGCCTCTTGCTCAGTCCATCACAGCCTGGTTGAGTTCCATTTGCAGAAGAAAAGAAACATAGTCACCAGCATTGAGATCACTTTCTGGAGCAACAGCACCAAGGACACAGTGAAGATCACCATGTGAGTGATAGTGCATGCTTCTGGCTTGGTTTTTTTTCCCAGCTCCATGTGTATGGTTGATTATCCCAGTCCAGGAAAAGCACAATAGCGAATCTCCCTATGGGGCAGTCACTGTGTGATGAGCCACAACCTTTCTTCTGGAGCCTCTCCATATTTACCTTATATGCTGTTGAGAATCAGGCATGTGCTACCATTACCAGGCAGGTCTACCTCCTCCCTGAGTGCAGCAGGTGTATTCTGAGATCCCCAAATTTGCACTTTGGTGTTGCTACGCTGCTTCGTTTTCTACACCGTACACATGCCTGGTGCCAGTTCTAACACAGTCAGATAGTTATTACTACTCTGCCAGTCAGAGACGGCTACAGCAAGACCCCATCCATCAGAGGTTCCAGGCTTAGACAGCTCTCTTGATGCCTGACAGGGCAGCAGTTACAAAGAGGAGACAAGTGCATCTCTGCACAGGAATGGGTTCAGTAGCTTGTTGCCTCTGCAGTAATGCAGCAAAGCTCTCAGGCTCTCACTGTAGGGAAGCATCCAGGGGGCAGAGGATGAAGACCATGTGCGCAGACAGACAGATCTCTCTTGCAAGCACCTCCCTTCTCCAAACTGTGCCTGAATTAAAGGACCAGACTCAGGCCCCTGTTCCACAGCCCTTGCCACAGAGTATTTCCCCACCGCAGAAGTTCCCCAGAAGTCTTTCTCACTTCTTCCTATCCCTTCTTTCCCACTGCTGTGGGCTGAGAACCACAAGGTGGACATGCAGCTAGCACATGCTGCTGGCTGCCCCAGGAAGCAGGAAAACTGTCTGCTGTAGAGCACCAGCCAGCAGTCAAGGATCAGAGGGGTTCCAGCACTGGTTTCCACACAGTCCTTAGTGCTAAACCAAAGCACTGTGACCTGAAGCTAACTGTGTTGCTGCTTCAGTCCTGGGCACCAGGAGGTGGGGATGAGAACCAGGGAAAGGGAAGCCACGCTCCATGGTGCTCTCCAGACTGACATAGATGTCTGGTCACAGGTTTCCAGCCAGGCACTGCGATCTGGATTAGTACCCGGTGGAGCTCAGGCTGTTTGACCCCTCCCTAACTTGGAAGCCAAATCCGCCTTTCCCAAAGATGAGGAAAGGGAGGAAATACTATCACCCAGCACTTCCGTTTGCAGCTGTAGCACACAGGGTTTGATGTCCTTCAGGAAGCACGTGGGCCCTGGAGAAGTGAGACAGGCAATCCCCAGGCTTTGCTGTACCCTCGAGTTTTAATGAGACACTAGAGTTACAGCAGGGAAACCTATCCATAGACACCCTCACCCTGAGAGAACAGCAGTTGTTCTCTCATTCAAGTGCCTTCCTAAGAAGCACAAGGCTAAACTGAAAAATCAGCTCACAGCAATAAACCTACAGATTTGAGAGTATAAAATTGAAGATATCCCTTCTCATCCACACTGTAGCAAACAGATTTCCCCACTCCAGGCAAAGCTCTGCCCTCCAGTGCAGTCAATGGGCATAGATTCTCAGATAGCAGTTCAGGGACTGATGAATCACTGACTCATTTCAGGTCATCTGCCACCCATGTCATCCTGCAGTTCCCCACAAGTGCACAGGGACTGGGGAGTGTTCAGCCAGTCTCATACTTTCAACAAGTGACTCATGGGGTTGTGTTTTGCCTCATGTTGCCCTTCCCCTCCAAACATCAATTCCAGTCTCATTCCTTGAGATGCCATTTCCCCACTGGTAGCTCAGTATCCCAAGAAACATGTCCTCAAGCCCTGTAGCTGCCACGGGTCTGGTAGAGTAAGGAACTTGTTACACAGCACAGTTCTCAGCTGCGCTGAAGTTGCTTACACATCACACAGCATCATCCCTCCTATCCAAGAATCACAGAACCATAGAATGGTTTGGGCTGGAAAGGACCTGAAGATCATCCAGTTCCAACCCCCTGCCATGGGCTCAAAGCCAGCCAAGAGTTCTACATCCATCCAAAGGTTGTGTGGGGTTGGAGCAAATGTCAGTCCCAGGAGTGACTTTCTTTAACCTGCTTAACCTTACTGTGTTCTTCTGTCCTAAAGCAGGGCTGCGTCTGCCCATGGACAACATACAGTAAATAGATGGCCTCTCCTCTGTTTGTTTTCCACTTGCTATCTATTATTCAGTTTTATATCCGCATTTTCATGATGCTTCCTAGTTTTGGCAGCTTCAAGCCAGACACAGTCTGACACACAAAACCTCCAACACCTACCACTGCGGTTTAAGGGAGGGACTGATTGTGCTGATCTGCGTTGGCCACTCTGGCGCAGGAGGATGCCAAGTGCAACTATCAGCTCGCTCCCAGGAGCTGTGTTAGTTAGCAGAAATGTCAGCTCTCTCCTTTCCCTACCATCACATTTCCACTCAGACAGTCATCTAGGTGCTTCTGGGATTGTGCTGAGTCAGTTGCACACATATTCTTCATAGGCACAAAGAAATCTGTGATCTCCAGGCTCTTAGAGGTGCCACGAAGATCAAGCATAAGTCCACTGGATGGACTTCTCATGAGGGGGTGGCCCATCTACATAGAATGGCTGGCCTGTACCCCTTCGTAGCACACAACTGACTGGGCTCTAATCACTGCTTACCAAACCTCTGGTATTTTCTCAGTTCATGTTACCTGGGTAAGAGGATAGGGACAAACATCCCTTTATCCAAGCATCACACCTTCAACATGGTCAAAAGTGCAAGGTCCTACACCTGGGTCGGAGCAATCCCAGGCACAGCTACAGGTTGGGCAGAGAAGAGATTCAGAGCA
>JAOEHY010046593.1:0-24974 GCA_025447955.1 Psilopsiagon aurifrons
GCCACAAGTCAAAAACACAGCACTGCACCAGCTACTAAGAAGGAGAAAAATGACTGCTACTGCTGAACCCATGACAATACCCTAACAGCTAATATACAAAAACAGGTTTCTTCACACTAGATTCAGATACTTCATTTCATCCTAGGCATCATAGGAAATGAGTCAGGTGCAGAAACAGTTTCTAGTACTTACCATTCTTCAGTAGCTGTAATAGATATTTTCAACTGATCAATTCAAATCTAGACATTTGCACTGCAAGCATTTTAAAATATCTGTTGAACTGTACCCCCAAAACTGAAGGATCAACATTTAAATAAAAATCAAACCAAACCCCACGCTCTGAACTTTGATTTCTCAGCTCTGATTTTCAAAGAAAGAAGAACATCTTCAAAGGTCAAGTATGAGAACTGATAATCCTGTGAGTACAAAAACCAAGAAATAATTTGAGTTTGATATTGTGTAATCCCATAATTTTCCATGACCTTTCCCTCTGCTCCATGTGCGACAATTACCCATCTATTTTTTGTACAAAGGAATTAATGATTTTATCATCTCTCCTTCACTAATATCATATTCTCTACTCCAGTTAGCAATATCTTTTGCTCTTGTAATATTAAAATGATTCACACAAGCTAAAATCAGAGCAAGCACTCTCATTTGGTATTGAAAACTGCTATTCCACAACATAACAAAAAAATTAAGTGTCCTACAGCTTTTTTCTTTTCCCATTGACTACACCAGTGTAGGCTCTCTAACCCACAGATATTTGGCAGCTAATATTAATCTTACCTAAAAAAACCCTCCATTTCCAAATGCCATAAAGAAGAAATAACAGTTCAAGGCCTAATAATATTTTTAAATCAATAGAGTAAATTTATCTGGGTTTAACAAAAAACTGGGCAAAGTTCTCCAGAAGAAACTGTTATTAAGGTCAAATTTGATACATATTAGCAGCAAGAATGCAAGCTGGTCACGAAGATGGATAAACAGGTTTTATACTAAAAGGACATGGGTCTGGATTGATGGAACAAGGGTATGCCAGATCCTGTCCCTCAAGAGATGGTTTCTAAGTCCAAGGCTTTCTCAGAGATACAGGAACCAGAAAGCCTATGGAAGTCCTTCCTAAAAATAATTTTGCATTAACTAAATTAATTGTTGTATTTGCTGCAATGGGTATATTAGCTACACGGATCTAATACAAAGTGCTTTATAGAAGATATAAATGCCATGTTACTATAAATTTTGAATAGAATTTTAAGCATTTATCTATCTGATAAAGTTCTCCTGCATTGCTAGTTAAATTCATGCCTAAGCCTGTATCTGTAGACAAACTTCATCAGATCTTGACATAAAAATAATGCTAAGTACTTATAAACACAGAAATGTGCTTATTGACATTATTTTGATTTATAACAGAAACTTACCATAGAATCACAGAAGCACAGAATGGTATGGGTCGGAAGTGACCTTAAAGATCATCTAGTTCCTGCCATGGACAAGGACACCTTCCACTAGACCAGATTGCTCAAAGCCCCGTCCAACCTGGCCTTGAACACTGCCAGGGATGGGGTATCTACAGCTTCTCTGGGAAATCTATACCAGTGCCTTACCATCCTCGCAGTAAAGAATGTTCCAATGATAGAACAAGAAGTAATTGAAAGATGAGAAGCAGTAGGCACAAACTGAAGCACAGTTTCACTTCCCAAACATAAGGAAACACTTTTTTACTGTGAGGGTGACCAAGAACTGGTACAAATTTCTCCGTGAGGTTTTGGAGTCTCCGTCCTTGGAGATATTCAAAAGCCTTTTGACAAGATCCTGGGCAACTGGCTCTAGGTGGCCATGCTTTGGTCCGGGGATTTAGAATAGATGGCCTCCAGAGGTCTTTTCCAACCTCAGCCACTCTGTGATTCTGTGAATGCTCAGTGAATGTTCATTGGGAAACTGGAAAAAGTGATGAAGATAAGAGTCCATATATGTCTTGTTCTGCTTATATCTACCTCAGCAGTATTGTAAAGAACTACCTGAAACCTTAAAATTATTCTGTCTAGTATAAATGTCCAGCTCCCAATGCATAATTCAGCTAAATATTGTCTCTGGTAACAACAGTTCTGTTCTAAGATTGGACCTGTGTAGAGTAAGGGCTATAAGGAAGGACATTTCATTGCTGAATTAGTATAGGGGAATTTGGTGTTTCCCTGTAAATAACATAGAAATTCTAGGTCTACCTATTATTTGGGAAACTAACAGCTCTGAAGTCATCAGAAACATGCATGTGCAGCTATATTTACCTACCCATATGCTGTGAAGCGCATTTATTTTAATCCTGCTATATTAGGATTCCTCAATTTGTTCCATAAACAGCAAAACTTGATCAACTGTTTACCCATTCTACGAAATTCAGGGTGTCAACTTAAAGACCTAATGTTATTCCCCTGAAGAGTATTCTGTTACAAGATTAGTCCCACTTGATTGAGTGTGTGCAGCAGAACAAGGCTCCAAATAGCTTATCCCAAAAGTATGTATTTAATATATGTATGCAATATGATACAAAATATGCCAGTACCATTAAAAGATTATGCAAAAATAAATTGTCTTAAAGTGATTAGAGGGCAACTGTAAAACATTCTGCATGAGGTAAAGTACAGTAATTTAATACAATTCCAGTTCCAGAGAGAAAAGGTATGGCTCACACTACAGAAAAGAGAGCCTACTAGTTTAATGAAATATGAATAATAAAGTAAAAGTAATTAAGTAGCAGCTCAGTAGGACAATTCCCATGCTTGAAAGATCGCCAGTGGGGTCTAACAAGTTCTACAGCTGAGCACTTGCTGATTTAAATATTATTGGTCTCCTCAGTTTTGCACCTAAAATGGTCGTGAAAAAACATGATGCCTGAGGTAAAATATTCATGTTAAGTAACCTTTGGGATTAAATGTTTTTTCAGAGCTTCTTGAAAACTGCTGCACTAAAGAAGTGCTAAGACCTTTCATACATTGCTAAGCAGAATCTTTATTCATACCTTTAGCATAAAACTTAAAGGTTTGATCCAGTTGTTCTTCAGCACACAGCTTAAGACTACCAGTTAGTCAACAACACATGAACCTCCTCAGACAAAGCGCAAAAGGTGTTATTGTGTGAGATTCAGCAAAAGTGTCCCGGAATCTGAAGCATATCTTTATATACTTTATTGAATCACAGCTTAACTTGCCTGCTTCTAGCACTGAATATTGGGACTTTTACTTAAAAATATGTAACATAAAAGTCTTTTTTTGTTCAGTCTCTTCTGTTGTATTTCTTTTTAGTCCATGCTTCTTAAATGCTATTGGTGCTGTTTTCTTCTTTGCCCCCAGTTTTCTCATTTCTTTTATTTAGAGTTAATTTTTTTGTAACTCCTCATTGGCTTTAAAGGCAAAGATGGACTAATGGTATGCCTTAACTGTGACTGAATTGAGGATTCACCTTTCTTAATGTAGCCAATTACAATGTACCTGTATACACACTGGCTTCCTTAAATCACATTTTAGTCAAGGAGGATCTAAAGATCTACTGACCTTTCCACACTTACATGCAATGTCATTTGAGATGCCATGCACTACCCATGACATGCACATGGAGATGGCAGTCATATGTGGCATAACACCTCTTGGAAGCATGTACAGCTCTAGAATGGCAGTTACATTGCCATCCAGTCAGGCTGAATACACTCAAATGATGTTAGGCATATTAATGTGAGCAAATAAGCCTTGCGTACTTGCAGGCATCCATACCATAAATACATGAATTTGGTTGAGTTGAGCCCAATATTCTAAATTATATTCAATAAGGGTGTCTTTCCTCCAAAAAAAAATTTGTGAGGACTGTTTTTTAACCCATGGAATACATCAGATAAATACTTTTGAATGTATGTTAAGTAGTAACCCTAAGATCAGTTTGTCGGCTTCTCTCAAATTTTTGTTTCATTCTAAAAATCCACAAATGGTGCAGAATATCCCATCTCAGTTGTCATACGAAATACAATAGTGTCATGGTTTAAGCCTCTCAGTCACGCAGTTTGCTCACTCACTTCTCCCTCTTTTTCCTCCCCCCCGCTCCCTGAGGGATGAGAAGGAGAATCAGAGGAATGCAACTCCCACAGGTTGAGAAAAGAACAGTCCAGTAACTAAGGTATAACGCAAACCACTGCTGCTACCACCAATAATAATGATGACAAGAGAAATACAAGGAAAGAGATTACAACAGCTCACCATATATACCCAGCCTGACCAAGCAACAAAGCTCCACACCCTTCTGTGTCTTTCTTCTCCGTTTTTACATCCTGGGCATGACATGCTGTAAATCAAGAGACTACTGACCAGTGAAATGAATCTTCCAGGATTAGGAAAGGAAAAAAATGGAAGAAAATGTCCACTGTGAACACGATATTGGAGTACAGCATAATTGAAAAGTTCCATTAGTGAATAGACGTCTGTAGCCATAACATCAGATTTTGAAAATCAGTATATCTCCAAGGGGGACTAGTGCTATACTACGTCCAGTTAAGAAGTCAGTCTAATTATCTCCATATACAATGAGCAATTTGCACCTGATCCAGCTGACCTCTGAGAATTCCTGTCACTCTATTAATGAGGTTTTCCTTTCCAGTTATTGCCTGAGGGTCTAGGCCTGATCCCACGGTTATCTATGCACAATATTTAATTTGATTACAATACAAGTAGGTCTGAGCCCTAACTGAGGATCTTAACCCAATGGAGTGAAAAATAAAGTGTAGATCCAGGTTGACTGCAGTCCACTAAAATCAACATTAACTGCTGATGTCAGATCTGAGGTTTGATAATGCAATTATGGATTTCTTGAATCTGTGATCTCTAAACAAACTAGCAAACTCAGACATGGAGAGAAATCCTCACCTTCAAAGGAAGCAGTGGAAAGTTTAGAGAGGTCTGCCAAAATACCAACACAGTTCCAGCTCAGAACAATTCCATTCTTTTTGGAGTAAAGCATAATTTTAAATTATTGGTGATACTATTGTGTACTAGTACTGTGCAATGAAAATTTGAGACAACTTTAGAACATCACTAGCAGACAGTACCTAATTGCAGTCATAGAATCATAGAATCATAGAATAGTTTGTGCCAGATGGGACCTTCAGAGGCCATCGAGTCCAATCCCTCTGCAATGAGCAGGGACATCTTCAACCACATCAGGTTGCCCAGAGTCACATCCAGCCTGGCCTTGAATGTCCCCATTGGTAAGTATTGGTTAGTTGTACCATTGGTGCTTGCACCACGTCTTCGGGCAAGCTATGCCAGTGCTTTACCACCCTCCTTGTAAATAATTTTTTGCTCACATCCAGCCAGAATCTCCCGTCTTTTAGTTTAAAACCTTTACCCCTGATTCTATCACAAAAGGCCCTGCTGAAGACAGGCTGAGAAAATTGGGGCCGTTAAGCCTGGAGAAGAGAAGGCTGCATGGAGACCTCATACCAGCCTTCCAAGTATGGGAAAGGGGGCTATGGGGATGCTGAGGCGGGACTCTTCATAGGGACTGTAGTGATAGGACAAGGGATAACGGGTTAAAACTTATACTGGGGAAGTTCAGGTTAGATATAAGGAGGAATTTCTTTACTGTGAAGGTGGTGAGGCACTGGAATGGGTTGCCCAGGGAAGTTGTGAACACTTCATCCCTGGCAGTGTTCAAGGCCAGGTTGGACAGAGCCTTGGATGACATGGTTTTGTGTGTTAGGTGTCCCTTCCCATGGCAAGGGGGTTGGAATTTGATGACCTTAAGGTACTGCCCAACCCTAACTATTCTATGATTCTATCTTTCTTATATACCCCTTTTAAGAATTGAAAGGCCAGTATAAGGTCTCTCTAGGGTCTTGTCCTCTCCAGGATGAACAATCTCAATCCTCTCAGCCGTTCTTCTTAGCAGAGGTGCTCCATACCTCTGATCATTTTTGTGGCCCTTCTCTAAAACCTGTCCAACAGGTCTGTAACCTTCCTGTATTGAGGACTTGACAGCTGGATGCAGAACTCAAGGTGGGTTCATATTCATTCCATCTTGGTCTACATTACATTGGTATGATTATTCATACTGCACAGAATATTTTAAATGCAAAACCTGTCCTAATAAAAGCTCATAAGCATACTTTACAGACCTTTTTTTTTTTTTTTCTGTAGGAAATTCATTTTTTTAATTTGTATTTGCAATACAAGGAGTGGTAGAATTGGATTTTATTGTCTTCTATTTTTCTTGAACTTAAATAATCAAAGACACAAAGCATAACAGTTTGTTTCATAAGATACAGTAAGCAATATGCAGATATATCTGCAAATTAACAACTATTTGAAGCAAGCATATTCCATTTATCTGACATTTTCCAAGTTTCACATATGTAAAATAGATTTCCTTGAGGTTTGACACTCAAAGTTTGCCATGATTATAAGAAAATTTGTCAGAAATATATCCAAAAGAAATACATAAGATATTAACTGGCTAGGTAGTGTGACCTTTTTTTTTGGAGGGGGGGGAGGAGGGTCACATGCAGTAAGTATCAAATCGACCACCCCCAGCAAAGAGGCCTGAGATTTTTACAAGTATTCCCAGCTGAAATAATATGTTGCTCCTGGAAGTTATTAGAAGTGGAGATCGCTGTTTTAACACAGCTATTTACATTTAGAATAACTGCCAGAGTTCCTAATATAATTATACTTGATTCACCATTCATATTATCTAGTTGAGTCAGAAAGCTGGTGTAAGGGCACGCTTGTTTGCAGACAGCCATGGGCTCCTGATACAACAAATGTGCCACTTACTGACTGCAGTGCAGCAAAAAACCTCCAGCAGCTCTGATTTTCTTCCAGGATAGCTTCTTAACAGATGGCACCTTGTCATTGTCAAGGGCTTGCCATTCCAGAGAGCCATAAGGATCCATGCAGAGACTGACACTTTCCTTTCTCTTCCCGAGACATCTAACAAAACTAGCCAATAACGATCTCTTTCCTCTCACAGACAATTCCACCTTATGTCAGCTGATTTCTTCCAAGTCAAATCGCTTCCATTCTGCTGCAAGTATACCAAAAGGACTTACGATGTTTGACAGCTGAGCCACATACCAGCTAACTGCCACTGGTGAAAGTGAAATACAGAAAAGCAAACTAGTTTCTGGTGCTGTTTCTGGTCATTCTGCTCAGCAGCATGAGCTGGCTTTTAGCATTGCATCAGTCCTGTGAACATCAGTTTAGAAATCAGAGTAGACACAAATAGCAAATAGCTTTGAATCACTTTGAGCGTAATTAAGCATGAAGTATAGCTGAGGGCTTTATTTCATCCAGACTGGTCATTTTATTACTAACACACTCTATAGAAAGTCTTTATATCCTTGCTACGGTGGCTTTCTACAACACTGACTGAAATACTTATGTTCCATGCTTTTTATTTAAAAATAAATGGTCACAATTAACTTTGATTTATTGTAACAGTTGCAAATGGTGCATATTAAGGTTTTCTCTCATGCAGTATTTGAATGTATCTATACGAAAACCTCCCACTGCACATAGCGGAACTTTCTCTATTATCTCATTCCTGAAGTAGAACCAACACATTAACACCATAGTAAGTAAGATGAATCACAGGTCAGTCATCCTATAAGACTCTAGAGGATGGATCTAAAGGCTCTAGAGATCTTTCTTTAGTTCAGTGAAACCAAAGCAGCAGTGCACTAAACCTTTCTCAAGACAGTGATAAAATATGATTTCTCTCTTAAACTACTGGATCCTGTCCAAACTATTCATAGAGATGTACCTATGAGTTCAACATTTGATGGGTCACATGCTCATTGGTATATACTATATTGCCAAAAAAAATTATTTTTTTTGTTGAAAAACTGATTTTTACTTAAGTTTGTCATCCCGTTTCTTCTTTCTACAATATGATTATCATAGAAAAAATGCTGATTTGAAATTTAGTGCACTGATATTTACAGAAAATCCTTCATCTATTCAGGTAAAGTTTAGAAATTTTATGCTATAAGTCACCTTTGCAGTTGCATGAAGGAATTCATACCATGTAAGCATTTAAATTAGAGTAAGAGAACAGTTTTTTATAATTATTTCTAATGTAGCAAACCTAAGATCATGATACAATGTTATTACCTTGTCTCACCTTAGAAAAATGCTTTCTCAGTTAAATAAGTAATGTAATTTTTGGTATACTGTTTCTGCTCACTTAAGCTCGGTCAAAAATAACACTATGCAGGTCACTGTATGAAAACCAGTGCAAACATCATGTAGTAAAGAAAGTCATCTTGAAAACTTGCCAGATGGCACTAATGCTTATTCATGAATTGCTGTAGCAATTTGGTCCCTTAAAACAAAAGTCCTTTCCACATTACAAAAATAAATAAATTATGTTTCGCTATCTAAGCGAAACCTAAGCTTTCCCATCTCAGGTTAAGATAGCTACTTAAGCTCCTACTTCCAGAGCAAGATATAGATGTTTCCAAAGGGTGATAAATCCCATTATAAAACAGGAGGGCTTTTGTATTTTTTTCAGTTTGTTAATTGCTATCTTTGTAAAATAGCTACCTTTCCCAGATTTCTTGTTTCACCTGATTGCCTATTCTTTTGTCTGCAAGTAAGTACCTACTGCTATTTGAAATACCCATATATAGCTGAGACATCCATATATTACCTGCTCACGAGACACAGAATATATAGAGGACTCCTAACCTTCTCAAGAGGCAGTTGATAGCCCAGCAGAGTAATTTAGAAAAACTCAAATGTCTTTAGATGCTAATTTTTAGCTAATTAAAGCAAGTTCTAGACTCTCCTTGAGTGTAAGGAGGCAGAAATTTATGTGCAGATGTGGTGCGTAGAAACATATCTTAGTGGTGGACTTGGCTGTGTTAGGTTAACAGTTGGACTCAATAATCTTAAAGGACTCTCTTCTCAACCTAAATAATGCTATGTTTCTTTAAAGGACATTTAGACATCAAACTATGTGTATTATATAACCCTGTACACCATGAATACATATGCTCAGATCTCACATCTGTAGCCAGTTAGATGGGATTAAACTGATCTAAAATTCCTAAATTGAGCAACTAACTGAATCATAAGTAAAAAATGTTCTCTTAAATCAAGGCCAAAATAACTTTGGAAGGAAGCAAGAATAGGCTTTGTGTGCTGTGTCCAAATCAAACTATAAAAGTTAGATTAAGTTTTGGGCTAAAAATGTGAATTTGAGGGGTTTTGTGTGTTCCTGAAAAAGCAGAAGTGTAGCATATATATTATTTTTTCTTCCATGGTTTGACCATGCAAGCATTTGCCAAATTCATATCTAGATTATTCATTGCAAAGTAAGATTAAAAATTTGCCAGTACTCCCAATGGTTTCTTTTGTTTGTAGTATGATAACCTATACCATCTCAGTGCCACAGCTCCTGCTGGGCAGTTAAGGCAGTATATTTCATCCATCAGTCAGCCTCACATCTCTTCGTAATAGCCTTCACAAGGATACTCTGTACTGTACATATGTACAGTATAGGGCGTCAGTACCGAATTCAGACATCCATGGACATTTTATGTATCCTCATGTGGTCTGTGTATGCAAATTCCCAACATAAACAGTGGAGACCTATGACTTGAGTCATCTCTTGAAACACAGGCATCTTGACCTACCTGAGGTGCCCTAAGGCATCCAAGAGACGCACAGAACTGGTGATTATGACACAGGATGTGCAGAATACATGCTTATACCTGTATGAGACATCTATACAAAGCTGACATTGATATTCCTGGAGCAGCAGCTGGAGACCGGGAGGGATAGCAAGGGACTTTCAAAGGGCAATAGGTATCATTATATTTGAACACCCAAATAAATCTCTGGTGTGTCTTGTGCTATTCTGGCTCATTCACTTCAGTCTCTTGTGCCATTCTGGCTCATGTCTTCAGTGTCTAGAAAGCGCCTGATTCACGAAGTCTGTTCTGGCACACAAAAATTTATAAACAAGTATCAAACAAATCTATATCTGAAAAAGCCCAAAGTCCAAACAACAATATATGCCATTGGTTTTAGTGACATTAACTTTGCATCCGAGCACTGTTCAATGCAATGAGAAGTTTTGTGAAGATAAAATAAATGACACAACTTTATATAAAATTGCATGCAACACAGGTCCACCTACCCTGCTCTAAGATAGCTGTAATAATTTTACTTATTATAATATTTACTTGTGATGAATTGAGACTGAAGAAAAACTTAAATTATGACTCTATAAGCTTTGGCAACTGTTTTTTATGTTTGCTTGGTTTTTTTGCTTTTTTTTGCAGAGCCAAATGTTAATCATGGATTGTACAAGGCTGAATCCCACTGCAGTAAAGTCTACATAATTAACTGGTAGAATAAGCAGTTCTGGTTTTGGCCACTTACTAATGTGCCTAAATCCATTCTGCTGTGGGGAATGAGATTTTAAAGGAAGAACTAAATATGCATTGTAGGAGCTAGTGTTAAGTATTTCAGTAAGTTACCTGAACCTGTGGAGAAATTGTTGGCAATTCACATGTACTCTCTAAATTCTGTTGCGTTCCAATGTGACAAGAATGTAATTGTTCTCTACATGGATTTACTGTAAGCTAGAGGCACACGTCACCTATTAACAAAAGTGAGACTTATACAAGTATCCATAACTAGGCAGCCAGTAATTTCTCATCCTTATTCTAGCACTAAGCATATTTATAATATAAGAAAAAAATGTAGCACAGTTGTTGGAAACTCAGAGGTCTTGATTTTGGTCTCTAATTTACTTTTGTAGTTCAATTTTGCATTGTGCAGAAATTGCTTTGTATTTCAATAAACAAAAAATTGCACCTTTCATCTTATATTTCTTAAGCAAGATGAAACCATGACATGTTTTAATGTCTTAGGTTACATTTTGCCATGTGGTGTAGCTGAGTAAACAGTAACCCACAGCAATGTGAAGCCTGCAACAAAATCAGAACAAATGGCTTGTGTCCCTGCTGCTCCCCATCACCCCAGAAAGCAAAGATACAGATAATTATCTCAGAACAGTGGGTGGAAGCAGTTTATGGGCATTTTGCTGCTGGCATTTCTCAGACAAAAATACTGTCAAGCAAAGCCTGCCATGTAGAGATCATTATTTACTCAGATGTGATGGTATACAGATTGACAGGTATCATTCAGTTGCTGACCTGTAATGTAAATCATCAAAAACATTGTCAAAGCAAGGTTAATTCTTCTTCTGTGATCATTACCAAATTACTGTCATTATAAAATGGATGTTCTCTGTGCAACTGTGGTTATTGGAAAGACATTCTTATCAGAGTTTCGCATGGTGGGTTTGTAGTTTATTCCACATGATGGAGTGGTGTTTTATTTCCCCTTCCTGAAGAGGATACTGAGGGAATAAGCTGAACAGTTGGGAAATGAGAGTGACTTCCTGTCTCCTGTTTTGTGAAGGTAAAACACAAAAGGAAACAACTTTCTTGTTACTTTTATGAGACTAAAAAGTGTGGATAAACATAAATATTAATCTAATTGACCACACTTTGGAAGCTATTTGTCCATGACAGGTGACAGCTATGATGTTCATAAGCAGTCCTATTTTCCAAGCATTATGACATAGAAGTGAAAAGCAGTTCCATCTGAATATATAAACAACATCACAGCATAACACGTCCAAGTGACATACTGATTACAGCTTAAATGAATAGCTTGAATTAAATCTGGGTTATGTGGTGAGTGGCTTTTTAGACATGGCTAGAAGCATGAAAAGCCTCTGAATGAAATGAAAAAGAAACCCCGTTTGAATAAAATTGAATTCTACTTCTGCCTTCTCTCTCCTCTTCCCTCCCTGCCACCCTTCCAGACCAATACATCTCGAAAGGTTTAAAGAAAACGCAGGTGGTACCTTCAGAAAAAGTATTCAGCAATTTTACATTAGTGTGCACTGTAGTGTTATTGTACTTGATATGGAGATGAAGAATATGCTACTTTGAGATTGTGCATCATTTTCTCTGATCTCAGCAGGAGATAGGATTGTTCAGAACTGGCACAGCTTGAATATTGATACAAATACAATTATAACATACAGCTAGCAGAGCTGAAAAATTAGTAATCAGTTTTATTAATAATTATGTGTGTAATCCTAAGAGCCTTGACCCCTACCGAGCCATTAAGGAAACTTTTCAAAACAAAATGTGCTATAAGCATGAACAGCTGAATGAAGAGCAGATCTGTCAAATTGTGTCAAAGAGTGGATGTTTTCTAGAAGAATGTTGAAACAAAATAAGGTATTATTTCTATTCATAACACAGACAGTACTCGAAGATGGAAACTCCCACTAGATACTGCAAGAGTGGAATAATGTTCATCACCACCACTGCCATGCTAAAAAGAAGAGGAAGGAGGGAGTCAACTGAAATTTTAAGCTCTTTAGAGGACAGGTAGTGTATGAACTTCATTCCAGTTTGAGGAGAATTTAAGGTGCCCTTTACCCAGAAATATTCCAAGCAATCTCAACTGACAGTTCCTTTAAATGTTTGCTTGGGTACTTGAATGTTGAGGCACTCAAAATTGCTAGGCCCTTTTAAGATTTTTTCATTACTATAAACTTTAATACTGATATCCTTATAAATTACCGTAGCCCACTAAAAATCAAACTGACACTTTACATACAAGTAATGAACTTTTGATAAAATCATTAAAAAAAAAATGTTAAAGACTCCTACTTTTTTAAAAGGGTAGATCTGGTATTCTAAAAGGAAAGGACTACCTTCCACTTGAGTGACAGGACCTCCAAAGCTCTTCTGCTTAAAATGGGAGATATATGGAAGAGGTGTCTAGTCTGAGAAGACTATACAGCTCAAGCACATACTGGGTGCACATTGCAATATCTGCAAATGGCCATGGCTATTCACTATCATTCCATGATCACTTTCAGTAGTCATTAAAAATTTTCCTTATACCTTGTATATATATGGTAAAGATGAGTTTCTCTTTTGCCTGGACTTTCTGAAATCCTGTTTAGATTTCGTCCAACAACAGAATTTGTCTCTTTCTTATCTGATTTCTGTGATGTTTGACTCTTTGAATCATAACTCTAGATATGGTGACCATACCACTTCCCTGGGCAGCCTGTTCCAGTGCTTGACAACCCTTTCAGTGAAGAAATTTTTCCTAATATCTAGTCCAAACCTCCTCTGGCACAACTTGAGGCTGTTTCCTCTTGACCTATCCCTTGTTTCTTGGGAGAAGAGAACCAACACCCAGCACACTACAACCTCCTTTCATATAGTTGTAGAGAGTGACAAGGCCACCCCTGAGCCTTCTCCAGACTAAACAATCCCTCAAGCTGCTCCTAGTAACACTTGTGCTCTAGACCCTTCATCAACTTCATTGCCCTTCTTTAGACACACTCCAGCATCTCAATGTAGCCCTTGCAGTAAAGGGCCCAGAGCTGAACACAGTATTCAAGATGTGGTCTCATTAATGTGGTCTCACTAATGCTGAGTACAGCGGTATGATCCTGGCCCACTGTGTTCCCAAGGGGCCATATTTTACATTTGAGGTTAAGAAAATATTATCATACTGCTTTACACTCCTAAAAAACATATAATCTAGCCATGTTGCTACGTCACTAGTTTTTCATAGACCCCAATTTGTGATGTTTTGATATCTATAACCTGATCCTAAACTGACAGTATAACTTCTATGTATGTCAGCTAGGAATGTATTATGGAAAATAGGTAGTCCTGGTGTATTATAGTCATGGTTTTAGTATAACTTACATTTTATCCCAAATACAAACACTCAGAGACTCAAGAACTCAGCTCCAACACCTTTCTTTGTTATGTAAGAAAGCCATACATCAGGGAGGAAAAAAAATTGTGTATTTTATCAATTTTATTTTTTTTATTGTTTCTCAGGCACATTTATGCATTCTGCCACTAAGAGAGACTTACAAATTCATCTAAATTACATATAGAAATACACATTGACAATTCTATAATGCACTGTACAGAAGATCTAGGGAAATAATGAATTTTTAAGTTTTACAGGCCAAAAAAAGCAAGAAAACCTAATTTCTGTAGCAGAAAAAAATTCATCTATATGCTTTTTACATTAGCAAATACAGAAAGTAAGACTGAAAGTGATACATGCAGTCTGGTCTATTTGAAATGAAATGTTGGGTTTTTTTCTGGGTTTTTTTTTTCTCATTTTCATGTTTTTTTTTTTTTTCTTTTTCTATACATTGCTAAATTGTAAAGAATAAAAATTGCACATTCTTATTTTAAACAGAAAGCAGAAATATTTTAACATTTCTAGAAGTCTAAATAGTAAATCCATGTTTGATATTTGACATTTTTTATAAGACTTATCCAGAAGCTTGTGGACAAAGACAAGCAACTGAATTCTGTCTCATTTTAAGAATACTACTGATCCCTTTCAGTCTATATATTTTGGTGAATTCATTACTCATCAGCAGAGTTTTTCAACTTATTTTCTACATCAGTTTTCTGCTAAAAATAGGCAGCTAAACTATAAATAAGTTACATATTTCTGTGGAAATGGTTAACACATTGTAAAATTTTAACAACTTATTATCCAAAGAAATCAGACCTAAATGAAACACTGTACAACTACAATTCTTGTTCGCTATAATGGGTTTACTATTCAGGGATATTTTAATCATAGAAAGAGAATTTATCTCTGAAGAACATTTTCATTTTCAGGAATTACATTTTGAGTAACAGAGTCAAAAATACCATGATTGCCAAATGCATGGCAGCTTTCAGCCTCAAGGACTATCTCTTTTCTCACTTGATAAAACATAAGCAATATTCTTCTTTATATAAGATTATGTGAAAATAAGCTCACAGGGCAGCCTGTTGCATTTTGCATGATTCAGCTTTGATTCCATGGGCATCTCTTTTTATTCCAGCATTATTTATGCAGTCTGTTTAGTTTGCTTCACAAGCATGGCAGCATTCATAGGGTAGAGCTATGGAACCGAACCGTAATAGCTGTAATACATCAATACATTTGAGCTGAACAGCATTAATTAGGCCTTCCTGGTCATTTCATCAATTCAGTGGAATACCACTGGGATCTGGATAATACTATGCTTTCTGTAGTGAATGAGAATTACAGCACTCCTGCCCCACTCTGCCAGTCACATCACAAGGTTAGACAATCAACGTTAATTCATACAGTCAAGTGTCTGCATTCTGAACATAAATTTACCCCTAAATCTTTGAGACCCTAAAGTCATTCCAACCTTAATATGATTTTTAAATTCAATCTATCATGAAATTTCCTGATGCAGTGTTTTGCTGTTGCTTAGCAGCAAATTAAAGGTGTGCTTTACTTGAAGATTTATGTTTGTCAGATATAACAAAATGTATTTGTTGCATTCGTCTGGCAGATAGGATCTGCTAAAACTTGCAGACAAACTCCAAAGAATGCTGTTCTGCTACTGCAGTAGCCCTCTTGATTTGTTCTCTGAGATCTCTTTGACAAACATGTAGGATTTAAATAATCCTAAAGCAGATAAACTATTAACATGCATTAACTACTATCAGGAAAAATTATTCATGTTTAAAAACTTTTTGATTATCTGCAGTGGCATTGTTGCTTAAAGTTTGTTACTTTTCCTGAAGAAAGTCATTTGCTTAGCTCTATTTGGAAATGATTGCAGATAGTAAGGATGACACAGAGTAGGTCCATAATTCCTTGTGGGCACGTCCACATACCAGTCATGCATGAGTATGAAACAGGACCAAACATGTCTCAGATATCTTTCCTTTAACTAATTCAGGGACCCACACAAATGAAACTGCCTTTTCACTGGTTTAAGCCCAGGCTTTGAAATACACTGTACATTGAAGTCTATCCTGCAATAGCTGTGTGCTACTTGCCCCAAAAGCAATGATAACTCTATTATCTCTACAGAGTCTGAAATTTCTCCTTCGATTACAATGGCATCTTAAGGATATCATAGTCTACTTATTATGATGTGTGAAACCCGAACTATTGGGCAGACAACAAATTAAAAAAAGATAATAAATTCAGATATATTATTGTATTTCCTTCTATCACATAGAAATTATATAAGCTGTGCAAGTGCTCTTAATTGAAATAAACAAAACCAAAAAGATGGAGAATGTCAGCAAATTATGTCAATACTACTTATATTAAGCAATCATAACTGGGTATCATTTCATTTGACCTTAAAGATTACAAAATTGACTGATTAGAAAGTGAGGCATATTAGATGAAGCAGACTGTATATCTTGGTCACACAGCCTCCCAGCATATTCAGGATACTTAGGCTTGCTTATTTAGGCACAAAGGATAAATCAAAAAATCATAGAATAAAAGACTATTTGAGGTTGGAAGGGACCTCTGGAGGGATGTTTTTTAATGCTCAGAGGGAATTCTCTTTGTTCCAGTTTGCACCCATGCCTCTGGTCCTGTCACTGGGCATCACTGAGAAAAGCCTGGCTCCATCTTCTCTCAATCCTCTCTAGGTATTTATACAGAATGATAAAATTCCCTGAGTCTCCTCTGCTCTCGGATGAGCAGTGTCTCATCCTTTCCTCCTCTGATTTAAATTAACAATAAATGAAATTAATTTTCTCAAGATGAATCTTTTACCTATGACAGCAATTGCTGAGGAACCACCTGAACCAATGGAGAACAAAATTTAAAAGAAACAGCAGAACGGTCGAGTGCAGCAGTGACCATACCTGAGCTGGCATTGGTGCCTAGCAACCCCACATAGTACACTACCTCTCCTGTCCTGAGTGACCACCATAACATATGGAGCCCAAAGTCATGGACTAAACTGTCTCAGTAGATATTTTATGGAAATCTGTGGGCATTTACAGAAATTTTACAGCATTTCATGGGGATGGTTCACAGACTGAGGGAATGATATCTGTGAGCTTTATCAAAGGACGGGAAGGGTGGCGGCAGATAATGAGGTAATGTGTTGAAGAGTGTGGAATCTGAACATGACATAAATGGTATGGAATAAGGGGCAGAGAGCGTGCTGATTTTAGCTAGGATAAAGTTAATTTTCTGTATAGTAGCTAACATGGGGCTATGTTTTGGATTTGTGCTGAAAACAGTGTTGGGGGCCTGCCCATGGTAAGTGGGTTGAAACTAAATGACCTTCAAAGTCCCTTTCAACCCAAACCATTCTACATTTCTACTATTCTTATCCCTGTCCTTATTCTTATTCCCTACCCTTATTCCCTGCCCTTATCTCGGCTCATGAGCTTTTTGTCATATGTTCTCTCTCCCTGTCCTGCTGAGAAGGAGGAATGACAGAGTAGCTTAGAGGGCACCTGACAGTTAGCCAAGGTCAACTCACTAAAAAAGTAAAGATATAGATGCTTTTCTGTCTGCTAAAATGATCCTATACTGCAACTTTTACATTGGCTCCAGACACTGTAATGCATAATCTGTCGTGTGGTTGTAAACTGAGTCTGGAGTGTATAGCAAGGTAATGCTGTCTTCAGTTCCATATAGATTCTGGAAGAATCAGTTTCTTGAACTTCTTGGAGAGTTCATAAAGGAAAGTAGTCTCAAGTTTCAAGCAGGCTATATTTTTTAGATATTCTTTTGTGCACAGTACAGCTATAACCTGTTCAAATCGTCTCGGAGATCATATCCTTGCTTAGCTTCTTTACATATGAAATATTCTAATCTGATATTTCTTTTCTCTACAGAAGTAGAAAGGATTAATCTGTAATTGCCTTGATGGAGACACTCAAATTTTAATAACTACAACCTTAACAGGATTTGAACAATCTGCTGTCTTTCAACTATGATATTGACATTCATACGTAAGTCCTCCTAGTCTTTGCTTGCAATTATTTAGAATTTACAGTTACATTATTTTACTCTTAGTATAGGTCTCCTATATTTTTCCAGTTAATGAAACAGAAAGATACTAATATTTCGTTATTGCAGTTCTTGATAGTTAGTAATTTAATGCAAAGGTCAAAAATATAAAACCGTATATGTTATAGTAGTGCCTGTCAGGAAACTCTAATTAAAATCACAGCTAATTTATTACACTGCATATAATTCTTCCCTCAGTTAAAATAGCAGAGAAGACTTCAGCAGAATTTGGCAGTATCTTTACTTTTCACTAGGTGATATTTAAAATTATTTTATTACGCATTAAGATTCCTGGTAATTTGCCTTGCAAAGTAATAAAAACCCCACTAAAATATACTCCAGACCAATAACTTCAAACATACAGGGCTATTTTTTTCTTTTGTAATTAACTGGAATAAATGAATACCAAATGTCACAAAAAATACACATGCGCAACTAACATCACAATATCTGAGTAGTTATTGTTCTTCTTTCTCAATATCCATATTTTTATATTTTTCTTTTTCACAGAATAGCTGTTTAGACTTTGAATACCTCAGATCTGCAGTTCTCCATATCCTTAATACTGAAAGTACACTTGCCCTTATGTCCCTAGTGTCCAAAACGTACCCACCTATGATTTCAGCAATTTTACACTGCCAAAATCATAATTTCAGAAGCTTTTAGCCACTCTGTGGGTTGAAATGGAAGGGCAGAAGAGCATGTTGAGGACTGTGAAGTGGGGTTTTTCACTGGCTGATAAATCCCCTGAGAAGAGGCAGTCCCAGGCTCAGAGTAATTGACGGCTCCTACAGCTTTTGGACCTGAACAGCTGCTCATTGCAGCTGAGCTAAAAGGGATCCTCTAATTATTGCCACATTAACAATCAAGTGGTTCTGGCCAGAAGGGACCACAACTGAGAAGGCTCTTTGTAAGCTACTTCAAATTTTTCATAGACCACAAGCAGTCTGCAGACTGCCCTTTCTGACATTAGTCAGTTTAGTAGCAATAAAACAGCGCTATGACTACTAAGTAATTAAATTATGCTAGAGAAATACAGTAAAAAGTTTATGAAGGCTGCTCGTTGTGAAGCAAAGGGCAATTTTATATAAGAAAACACAGAAATATTGGAGACAGTTTAGCTTTATTCTTGAGGCTGGATGCTGGATGTTGTCTTAAGTTCTATTCTGAACTAGGATGATAATGATTATTTAGAAGTGTTTAATACATTACAGTCTTTACAAAGAGAAGAGGAAGAAAGGCAAAACCTGACATACACCCTTATACAATCTGGAATAGTGGCATGATAAGGATGAAGAAGGCAAGATAAAAATATGTAGAGATTTACAAAGTAACATGGAATACGTGTCTGACAACTTGAATATTTGCCCTTCTGATCATTCTAAACTGAGATTTTCTTTTTTTCCCTGGAAAAAAAAAAGTCCTCTCATATATTATTTATGGTAAGTCAAATGTAGACTTAGCATAATCACAAAACCTTAAAAATAGCAATTTATATGTTCATAGTAAATATGATAAGAAACCATATTAATTTAAATATTATTTAAATCCCTGATAGTTAAAATAGTATTTAATATCATTAATCAAGGTCAAAACATGTTCATTGAGTTTATACAATGTTTAACCAAAAAAATGAACAGAGTTTACAAATTTTGACTTTTTCCTATCTGTAATTATGAAACACTGCAACAGAGCATTGGAAATAATGTATTTTGTGAAGCATTTTTGCTCTCCAATAAAGATATTTATTATCTCAGTTTCATATTACCTGTTGTGAGATATTACCTGAGGAGATTGTGGAATTTCCATACTAAGAGGTTTTCAAGATTTGGCTGAAAAAAGCTACAGTTGATGTGATCTATTCCTTGCAATGTTCCCACTTAAAGGGAATTGGGACTGCATGACTTCCAAGGATCCACATATTCAGTGTAATTAATTACTCAACAGAATTAAGAAAAATGTTGGGGAAATATGTGTAACATATAGTAAGACTATACTCACTGAATTCTTTGCAAAATGGAAAACAAGATATGAATATACTTTATTTATTATAAAGAACTTTAGAAACTTGTTTTGTTTATAAGTATATTTTAGACCTGATAAGTTTAGAAAACAGCACTACCTAAAGATTGCCCTCAGTTTTCACTAACTTCTAAACAGGCCAAAAGACAGTCTTTTCAAAATAAATAAACTTCACATAAAAATAATTCATTAGGTAATAGCAATACCTCCTTATGTACATCAACTCGACATATTGTGTACATCAACTTGACATAAACCTGTTTGGTTTGTGGGGTTTTTTTGTTTGGTTGATTTCGGCTTAGGTTTTGATTTTTTTTCAGATTGTCTCTACCATTTTAGGAAAACCACTGAATATCCATACATATCAGTTTTCACATTTACAAAAGAAGTACAGTAACATTTTTTTTCACTTGAGCTGTTGTCAGGGTAATTAGTAGCTACCAGGTCTAAAAAGACTTTGTTATTTCAAGCATTGAGTCAAATAGTCTAGATGTCCTATTATCTTAAATTGGATTTTTGCCTGAGTACATAATACATTATCAGATTATTATTGCCAAACAAGATGTTCTACTATATTTTGATTCTCCTACTAATAGGAGGCCAGATTTTCTTTTTGGTTTGATTTGATGTTTTTGTGTAGCTTTTTAAAAGCAAAAAAAATATGAGTAAATGAAAACTGGGAAACTGTCAAAGTCTCTTTACACAATGTTAATGGCATCCAGAAGTGGGTACTGTGGAATAATCAGATGTATGGTAAATATAACATTCCTTATTCATATGCTGCAGAAAATGAAATTTTTCAAGACCTTGTTCCAGTTTAAGTGAATGGCATACATTTGGCTTGATATCAGCTAAACTTAAGGTTAATCACACTTTCAGCTATCATAGAGTGATGGCATGCAGAAGATGAAGTAAGACTTTGCATTTAATGGATGAAATTCTATTTGCTACAAACTGATAGCAGGTTTGGCAGCTGAATGATGTATTTCCGGAAATGGGAAGATGTCCTAGAAGTAACTTACGGCTGTTTCTAGAGATTTATTAAAACTAAGTTGACACTTGCATCGCTGATAGTGGTAATTTCAGAGCTGTTGAAATTCTATTGACCCTAAGATAATGAAACTACCACCTTGTATGAATTTGTATTCTGTAGCATGTAGCATGGGCTCATGGCTTAGAATGGCTATCATTGTATGCTGAAGGAATTCACAACAGTAGCTGAGGGCAAATGCATAGACTTGAAGATATTTTAAGAAAAGGTAGATATGATAGTCAGAACCAAATGATGGCTGTGTGCATAGACAATGATAACAAGTTATTTGGACAGTTAATAAAACTTAGGGTTCTGTAGGATGAGAGCAGCCTTGTAACTAAGCCAGTTTCCTTACAGGATTTTTTTATTTTATCCTGTATCACAGCAAGAATTTATATTATGCCCTAAAACAAATCAAATCCAGTACACATAAAAAGTACCATGAAATGTGCTTAGAAAGTCTTGGTGAGGCAGAAATATGTGCATATTTATGACACAGAGAGCCATGGGCTGTACAAATGAAAGCTTTGCTTATAATCCAAATAATGTTTTTAATAGTATTTTCAGATAAGAAGGATGTGTGTTAAACTCTGATCAAAAGTATCAAGTCTTTAGGCTTATTCAAAATGTGGATTGCCCATATGAAATGGGATGATTGCTTTATACTAAAATGCAGCAGAATTATTAATGAACATCAAGTGAAATCACTGGAATATTTTACTGCTTTCATCCATTTGTCAAAAAAAAAGAAAAACAACCAAATACAAAAAAAACCAAAGAACTCTACCTCCTTCCCATGATTAATAATCACATGCTCTTGTAAGGTGTTTTTAATTACTAATACACTTCTCTGCAAGGGTACTAGCATACTATTTCTTCAATAGTAGGAAACTTACAGGAAAGAAAAGCTACAACATGAAAATTCCTTTTGCTTTTCTCTAGTAGTGGGTTCACACTACTCATCAGTAAATCAAGATACTCATAGGAAATAAAAAGCTACAGAAATTACCTCCAGCAAAGAAAATATGCATTTGACGAGCAAAAATTGCACTTCAAGCCTTAATTATGGTAACACAAGCAATTTTTGTCAAGAAAATGATAAGAAAAGGTCTTTGTTGAAGGTCTCCTTACATTGAAAACTGTATATATTTTTGCAATTTTTGTTGCTTCAGTAGAAATGCATGAGTTGATGATGGCTGGAGGAATAACAAGAAGCAGTAGCAGAAATATGCATTGTAGCTTTAATCTGTCCGTCAACACAATGCAATGAACAGAGGAGAAAGAATGGATAATTAAGTCAATGCAGATGACTAAAGAGGAAATTATGGAGGGAAAAGAAAATACAGAGACCTGAACAATTAATGCTTGATCCTGTTCATCTTAAACTTTCTCACATAAAAAGAAGCATCTAGTGTCACTTAAGTTATCCTAGTTACATTTGCAGCCTCTAGTTGATCCTCCAGAAAGGAGCAGACATTCTTGATGGTCTTCTGTCCTGTCTGCCACCCCTATGGCAACATTGTAGGCAGTTTTATGGTCCTCCTTTGGGCCTGCTCTAACAGGTCCATGTCTTTCTTGTGCTGGGGCACCAAAGCTGGACACAGTACTTCATGTGGGATCACACAAGAGTGGAGTAGAGGGGCAAAATCACCTCCCTCAACCTGCTGGTCACAGTTTTGATGCAGCTCAGGATACAGTACCAACTTATAGGTGCAGCACTGTAGAATGAAACTGTGGGTGGTGAGCATAAATTTCAGGTTTAATGACAAGATTCCCATCTGCAGCTCGAAAATCGTAAATCTGCTTACTGAATGCAATTTCTGGTTTATTTTAATACAAAAGGAAACAGGTTCATGTACTCTAGGACAGATTCATGATCCAAACGCAAAACCAGGAGGTGGGCACAACTAGGAGACACAATTCAAAGGTGCATTACTAATCCAACCTAAGGCTTTAATGTAGATTCACCCAAAAATGAACAGAAATGGAAAATCAGGTGTATGAGAGATGCCCATGGGTCACTTTCTGAAACAGAAGCTGAAGCACAGCTGTGATATGCTGGGATATCTCAAAGGGCATTCAATACTGTGGTGGGACACTCTCCAGATTCATCTGCAGATTTTAGACATTTCAGGTGTTCCAGTATTGATGTCTACTTGTCAGATATAGCTTTTAAAATTCTGCTATAGACAGTGGAGATCGAGCAGTTACTGTTAATACAGACTGCTGAGCTACTCAGCCCACCTAACACAGTCACTTAGACTTGGTAAGATCTTCAGCTTTCCAAAGATCACTGGTTATTGAAAGGGGATGCAGTTCATCTGTTCAGATAAAATATTTTCTGGTAAAATTTTAAATGTGCACCCTCAAACATCTACTTTAGGAAAGCATGAGTCTCCAGTGCATCCTGATAGCTGTTTAGGTGCATATGTTAGCATACTGCATCCCTCCTGATATGGATGAAAGAGTGTGAATGGTTACACAGCAGGGGCAAGACAGTGATTGTCATTAAACTGATTTCTTTAAGAAATGTTTGTTTAAGTCCCTTCAAAATTCCAAGTATCTTCTCAAGTCTCAAAAGGCAGCACTTAAGAGATAAGCTCCTTAGAAATCACTTCATCCTGACTGCAAAGGTACATGTCATTATGCAGTGGGAAAAATGCTTTAATGCTTGGTGCAAGAATAACATACACAAAAGCTCAGTCTCACTGAGCACAATAAATCATACTGGTACTTTCATGCCCTCAGTCTGGCCAATTTTGGATGCATTCCAAGTCACAATGTTAATACGTAAGAACATTTTTCCCCAGGGCTCATGGGAAATATAAATAATGCTCTCTGGCTCATAAATTAAAATTGCAGAACAATAGAATCATAGAGTGGTTTGGGTTGGAAGGGACCATAAAGATCATCTAGTTCCAACCCCTCTGCTACAGGCAGGGACACCTTTCACCAGAGCAGGTGCCTCAAAGCCTCTATCCCTAACCTTATCCCTACATGACCTTCTAAAAAGTCCTTCTCCATATTTCCTTTAGGCCTCCTTTAGGTACTAGAAGACTCTTCTAAAGTATCCCCAGAGCTTTCTTTTATCCAGGCTGTCCAATCCTAACTCTCAGCCTGTATTCATAGAAGTGCTCCAGCCCTCTGAGCATCTGTGTGGCACTTGCTTCAACAGGTCCATGTCCTTCTTGTGTTGGGGGCCCCAGAGCTGGACCACATCAAATGGGTGTTTCAGAAGAGAGTTGCCTCAGAAGATAGTTACTACTATCACCAGTCACCTTTTCTTCTTTGTGCTGGTTGTTATACACAGAGCAGATTGGGCTGCCATACTCAGCTTGAGCAGATTTCCTTCAGTGTTGAAGCAGTTCTGCAAAAGCAGCTCAGACTTTGGAGGAAGCCTCTTCCTCCTGCTGGTCTTTGCTATTGCAAGCTTCCATCCTGTTTGACAGGTTTTAGTCTTTGGTTATTGTTTAACTTGTTACTTCTGATCAGACTTTGTACCCTTCTTCCGACACAGCTAAATTTTCCTTTATTGAGAGTTATAGTCCCATTTTGCTCTACATCAAACTACTTCTTAGCTAGCTACTTTAAAATGACAAACTTTCTTATTCTGCTCTAATCTCCATACCTTACTGTAGGCTTCATATCCTTCTAATCAGGTACATGTATCCATGTCTTTTTGTCCTTTCAAACCCATACCTGTTCCTTCAGGCACCAAGCCTTGCTCAGTGACATAATGGATGTGTCTTCCTCTGCCAGTCCATTCTCAGATGACGGGCTCAGTTTCCTTTTCTCTTCTCTGCCAAGAGCTAATCTGTTTTCCTTCCTCTTTGCCAGTCTTAGCTTCAGAGTTCTACTTATTGTTGCCAATATTTTTGTTGGTTGCCAAACACTTGAATTCCTCAGAAATGTGACAACTTTTGTTTTGGTTCAAATCACTTCCAGTAAGAGTAAAGAAAATTACTTCTTTTTTCTAATCTATTTTC
>JAOEHY010046594.1:0-31841 GCA_025447955.1 Psilopsiagon aurifrons
AACCAAAACATTGGTGTTATCAACACTGTTCCCAAGCCGAAAGTCAAAAAAACCACAGCTCCACACCAGCTACCAAGAAGGAGAAAACTGACTGCTACTGCCGAACCCAGGACACCAGACTGGCCCTCCCAGGGAATGAATAAGAATAAAAGAGAGTAACAGTCAGGTGGCTTTATCAGGGATCGACCACCTATTTTTTTGAGCTGCCCTTTGCATGGTAATTTTGTTTCTAGCTTTCTCCTACCTTCCTCGCAGCATTGCTGCCTGTGATAGAGCCCTGCCAAAAACCTTTGGTGACAGTGGGCGCTGCTTGTGCTGCTGCTGGCCAGGGCAAATGGGCTGGCAGACGGTCTGAGACACTCTCTTTCTGTAACTGAAGGGGATTTAGTGAAGCTCGAGAGTATCTGCCAAAGCTGCATTTAGCATAGGGAGCTGATTGCAACAGTCACATTACTCACTGCAGGTTTATAAATAAAACCAGCCCAGGCACAGTTTCTCCTGACACCGAATGAAGGGGTGCAAAGAAAAGTCCCAGTATACTGTTCCTCTAAATTATTTGAAGCTTTACTCTCTAAAAGTCTTCCCTTAACATACAGGTGACAGTGTCCATCATGCCACAGTGGGTAGGTATAGCTTTTAGGGGAGTTTTAACATGTCTTTTCCTTCGCAAACAGGCGAGGATTAACTCCTTTGCTTTCCTTGGGTGTCCAGAGCAAGTGGATTTCGTGGCTTGTCTTCTGCCATCACTTGTCTGCACTAGAATTAAAGCTGGATGTTTGCTCCTGAAGTTTGTTCCTGGACTGAGCTCAGAAGACACAGCCAAGATTCACTGCTGTACACTACATCTGTGTCTGACCATGGGCATGCCTCTTGGGGCAGAAACCTTTGGCTGTCCTATTGCATACAACAACACTCAGAAACTGCTTCCTTAAATACCTACTGAGCAGAAGATAATACTAATCAATGGAAGCTCTTTCCTCTAAATTGCAAGCTGACACCGTGATATTGAAGTGTCTGATGTGCCAGTGATCATATAGCAGTGAAGGTCTGGGACCCAGTGGAGATGCTGCTGTTTTGCCCCTGTACCAAGCAGGAACAGGGCCTGTGCTCTTTAGAAACATGCAGATATTTTCCTCTGCAAAAGTCAGCATTTGTAACAGCTGCTCACAGTCTTGCCTCTGGAGTATCACAAGTTTTGGGCTTTTTTCTCTTTAAATTTGAAGATGATCTTGGGTTCTGAGTTTTATTGATCACAGGCACCAGTTTTCAGTGGAGCTGCAGCTCCAGTAAATTAAAGCCAACTGAAAGCAGTATTTCTTTTGGTTATCTTTTACAAATGTCCCCAGAGCAGCTGATAAAGCCCAAGGGGTCATGAGCTGTAAGCTGCTCTGAGTGAGACTGCTGGATGGTCCTTATTGTGATCATGTCCTTCCCAGCCACCACAGCCAGAAGGACCATAGGTACTCATGGTGCATTTTCCATCCCAAAGCATCTAAACCACTGTGGGATAAATGAGAACATTAGGGTGAAAAGGAGAGGAAATGTCTTGCAGTGAGAAAACTTTCTCAAATAGGCATACATCTTCTTCATGCCTAATGGAGAAAGACACATAATGGTCTCCAGAGCTCAGGAGCTCTGGATAAAAATAGAGCACAGAGTTGGTGGAGTGACAATATCTGTTAATGAAAAAACAGATATACGGCTTGGGCTGTCGGGCACTTGGCCCAGAACTTGGCCAGAGGAAATCGGCTGAGCTGGTCTGGAATCAGGACCAACGATATTCAATTCTCTTTCTTGTCAAATGCCCTAAATTAAAAACAGCATAAAAAGCTTTTAAGGGATGTGCTCACTGACAGGTTAATGTAAGTGGCTGCGGGATCATTTTCTACAGATAGGTTTATATCAGGAAAGAAATTACAACTTATTTCATTGCAGGTATTTTACTGTTATTGCAGAGTTTCCTGCTGCACTTATCCATAAAGAGCGACTTTCTAAGTAAGCATCATGTAGGAAACCAGTGGGAAAGCAGGTCACTGTGGCCATCCAGTTGTGTGATGGGTGCCGCAACCCCTGCACCCGTGCCAGGCTGGGACAGGGCAAATGAAGAGTCAGCAGGGCTTCCCTTATCTGCAGTGGTGAAACCAGCCTCTCTGCTCAAGGACACAGTTCAGAATGCCAAGTGACATCCCTGGCCACCAGGCATGCCTTTGTTTACATCCTCCAAACATACTGTCCTGCTCTGCTGATGCAGAGCCACAGTATTGCCCTTGTCCAGAGAAATATTTCCTAAATCCACTGCTCATCTTACATTTTGATGTAGAGTAAGTCCCCAGAAAATGCAATCTGAATGAACAGAAGCTATGTATGAGATTTAGCTTCTGCCTTAAATGATCATTTTTGACAATCAGACTTGAAAATTTCACTCTCTTTTGCAAGTGTTCTTAATTAGTTGGTTTATTTTTGATTCTTTCAAAAGATTAATCTGAAAATGGAGTGAAACAGACGTTAGTGAACTGAATATTAAGCTTTAGAGCTTTTGGGGGGTTTGTGGGAAAACCAAAACAAAACCGAAATCCAACTTAACAACAACCCAAAATATTTTTTCTTCAAATTTTCAATTTTAACATCATGCAAAAATCACTTGGGTCAAATTTCTGAATAATAATATTGCACCTTTTTGGCTGTGGATGTCCAAGTCATCAGCACAAACCACTTATGATCTGTGAGGCCATGATGAAATAATCTGTGGTTGCTCTGTGAAACCTATTCCTTACACTGCACTTCCATTCAAAATGGGACTTTCATCATTTTCCCCAATTCCGTGCTGCTTTTTTTCATTGTAGTTATCTTCATGGCCAAGTATGGAGAGCTCTCAGGACCAAAGTTTCAGGAATTCTAAGGTAGTGCCAAGTTTAATATTTATGTCCCTGGATTTATAACAAAGGCGACACCATTCATAATATTGTTTATTATTGCGATCTAAGAAATTTCATCAGTAGTGTGGACTTAGCTCAGTTCTAATGAATCCTAGTGGAAGCCCTTTCACTGAGTCCATCAGGCTTTGTATCAAGCCATCTTTGCATCTGAAGATGTACATCAGCTAAATACAATCCAGGATAGAAAAAGGTCAGCTTCTTTGGAAGGGAAAGGTTAAGAGCGTACATCCTTTTATGCCTTAGTGTGCATAATTTTTTAAAAGCTCATCATAAGTAATCTTCTTTAGTACAGATTTGACCATTTCTTTTCTGCCTGGAGAGCATTAAAAAAAAAAAAAAGGATTAGGGAAAAATGTTAAGGGATATTTTTCTCAAGTGAGATATGAGAAATAAAAAGAGTTTGGGCTTGTTAATACCTGGAGTTGTTTTCCAGTAGGTAAGTGCTGTAAGTGCAAAATCAAAGGATTTCAAGTAAATGAGCCAGAGAGAACTCCCTTTGAGAGGAGGAGTGGAACCAGCAACCTGCCTCAGCATCTCCAGTAACTACCTGTGTCCCTGAAATGTCTACTCTGTGGCCTTCTCTTTCAGCTGTTTCACCTAGATTTGCATTTGTAATGCTTTGACTGGCTTCTCTTTAAGAACTACTAGCCCATGTGATTCTCCTTTTTTATTTCTTTTAATAAAAAAGAAAGATTTTTTCTGACTGGTTTGTTGGCATCATTGTAAATTGTGAAGCCCTTTCCTTTATACGCCTACTGCAATCTGGAATTTATTTCCATTAGTTTAATGGAAATAGTGGTGCAAGTACAGAGTTACAAGGAGGCGAGTATGGCAAAAGACAAGCAAAAGTGTCTGCTGCCAGGGATGCCACTGAATTCAGACTGGGTGCTGGTAGCATTTGTGTTCCTTCTATGGTAGTCATTGTATTGTTAGAGAATTTATTCCTTGTGTATCTGATTTGTATCTGCCTTGCTGAAAGTTCATGCTTTTTTGTCCTGTAGTTCTGGTTACATTATCCTGTCCCCAGGTTTTTCTTTAGACCAAGCCTGTTTATTCCATCTTTCACTGTTCCTCTCCTAATACCTCTTGCCCTTTGTTTACATGGAGGCTCACATGCATACCCACCCAGGATGCTAACAGCTGATGCAATTATTCATAGAATACTGGGTTGGAAGTGACCTCAAGGATCATCTGGTCCAACCTTTCTTGGCAAGAGCACAGTCTAGACAAGATGGAGCAGCTCCCTGTCCAGCTGAATCTTGAAAGTATCCAACACTGGGAAATCCACCACTTCCCTGGGGAGATTATTCCAACAGCTGACTGTTCTTTGTGAAAAATTTTCCTTTTGTGTCCATTCAGAATCTTCCCAGGAATAACTTGTGCCCATTACCTCTCGTCTTCTCCAAGTGACTCCCTGTAAAAAGACAATCTCTATCTCCTTTGTAGCCACCCTTTAAATACTTGAACATGATGAAAAGGTCTCCCCTAAGCCTTCTTTTCCCAAGGCTAAAAACCCCCAGTTATTATTCTTGCTTTCAGCAGCACCTTAACACTTCTGAACGGGATAATTGATATTCTCTGCTTGTCTGGGAGTGGTAATGGCTGACTGTGCCACTCAGTAATGTCAGATGAATAGTTAAACATTGGTGTATTTTCATGTGATGCAGTCCAAGGCTCCCAGCTGCCAGTAGATCATGTATACATGCATTTTTCACAAGCCTGAGCCTGTGATGCACAATGACCATTCAAGGCAGAGATTTCTTTGTTTCTTCTGTGTATCTTTAGACTAATGCTATCCATATTTGTTAGGTGTTAATCATTTCTGCAGTCATCTCTGTGTGATTCCTTCTATAAACAACAATCTCAGATCTCTCTCCTATCTTGTTTACCATAGCTAATGCTTTAAGTTGGGGGTCTCCAAGACAGCTGTAGCCTAAATGAACAGAGATAAAGTCATAACGTAGACTCGGTTTTAGTAAGCTATGATTTTCTTTGTTCTGCTTCAAATTAAGCCTTTCAAATAATCTTTTTATCCAGTGTCTCTAAATATTGTACAATGGTGAAGAAAGACAGGTGCTAGTTTCAGGCTTAAAGCTGTTGTAGTAGGCTCTACATATGTAATTCCTGAGGTGTCAGCATCATCAATAAATGAAAGACTCCTAAAGAAGAAGTCTCCAGGGAGTGTAAAGGGCTGTGAACAAGTGACTGCAGAGTGGGCCTTGGAGATACAAAGTTGGGAGGAGAAGCTGAAAATATGATACGTCCCTTTCAGTTTGACCTCAGCCTTTAATAGTGTTTGGCAAGTCTGCCTGGCAGATAAATGGTTCATATTAGAAAATGGGTTTGATTTATTATGAAATTGATTGCAGCCCTGTCCTGCACTGAAGGCCTTAGTGTGATAACAGCATTGGGTGCCTCAGCTCTTAACTAATGGGCATCCCCCAGATACTTCGCAGCTGCCAGGATTTTTTTACCCACAGCTAACAGCATCCAAACTGCACACCTCTGCTGGTCCTTCCTCCTGGACACAAAATCTATTCAAGGCAGGGGTGTGTCAGGGAGTGCAGGTTGGGTGCTCTTGGTGGGCTGGGGTCTTGGGCCCCTACAACCGTATCTTGCTCCATCACCTTCAGGCAGGACAGGCTGAGATGCCTGGGGGCAGCTGATATTTCCCAGAACATGCAGTCCTGCAGGAGCAGGGCCAGTGCAACTTTCACAACCAGCACCTTGAAATACCAAAGCATTGTATGTGTTTTGGTCATGACTGTTTTCTGAAAATGGACGGAGTTACTGGAAATATGGAGAAGTATCCATCAAATATCTTTTCCTTTGGTGATACTGCAAAGACTTTAACCACAAATAAAACCTATCATGATATGTAACAAGAAAGTTACACTAGTTTTTTGCGAAGTCACATATTCACCCAAATGTATTCACTCACAGTGACCACAGTTTGCAGTGTACTTTGCCTCAAATCCCTTAGTACAGTGGAGAATAACCTTTCCATCTGTGGCTGAGTAAAATACAAATGAGCAAACCAAACATAGTGGCCACTTAGGCACTTAGCCCTGTATTGGGGTCTTTCTAGTTTGGGAAATTCTGATCTACTATTTACAGTTTAGATACAGATGTAATAAGCACAAAAAAGAGCACACCCAGTGTCAAAAGTCAGTCTCTTATATTCACACTGTTCTTGTCGAATACTTATCCTGACCCCTACCTTAAAGAGCAAAGGATTTTCCAGGTTTTAGTTTGCTATAGTAGCAATTAAGACTCTTTCAACAGTTGCGCTTAGAAATCACTGAATAGCAGATACTGAAATATTTAGTGGCTGGTTTAAGCAATATTTTCTCAAAATTTTTGAAGGAAAAGGGTTTTCAGTGATTGAAATGTGCCTTTAGATATTTTACAAATGAAAAATTTCAATATGAAAGAACCGTGTGGCTTGAAAGGAAAGCTCATTGCAAGAGAGGCTGTAATTGGACAAAACTGAAAATAAACTTTTCAAAATAACTAAAACCAAACTGATTTTATAGTGAAGGAAGGTTAAATTTTTATAAATGCTTTCCAACAGCAGCCTGCCAGTCAACCACATACTGAAACTCTTTTTGCATGAATTACTTTTCAGGTTGTGACAATACTTGCTACACCACCTCCATTGTGACCCGTGCTCCTGACAGTGACACAAGATTGTGTGACTATGCTTTTGCCACCCACTTCAGTAGCATTTTGATGTATGAAAAAGCTGTACAGTATTACTGCCTTTCAGTAAGGAACAACTGAACAACATAAACTTTTGCAGAGAAAAATTGTTTCTAGAGAAACACTCAAACCAGCTTTGGGGATAAAGTTTTTCTCCTTCCTATCCTAGCAAAAGATAAGTCACATCTGACAACAGCTGCCAAGAAGCCTAGAGACAGTAACGTGTGTGATACTGAAGCAAAATGTCCACGTGGCCAAGAGACACAGTCGTCTACTATGCCATCCTAAATGTTCTCAAACCAGCACCCTTTATGTCCTCCTAGGGTTGAGGTCTAGGGCTCACTGAGGCTGCCATGCCCTGGGTGTGTTCACCAAAACACATTCCTCTCCAGTATGGATGTGCTTGAGCTAAAGCCCCTATAGTATCCATACCCTACTCATTTAGCAAGCAGTCCTGGGAAGCATCCACCACAGGTGGACAAAATGAAGCTTTCTCATCGCACCACTTTCACTGGCACCAACCAGATAATGTACAGATATGAGCGAGACAGCTGGGAGCACCATATATTTTCCAGATTAATTTTTATAGGGTAGCACATTGGCAGAGAAACAGTTCTGAATATTGTGAAAAATTTTCTAATGTCCCTTTTTCAGGCTTGTGCTTTTATCATTAACACCTTCAATTAGCAAAAACTTGAGAGCCTGAGATGTTCCTTTGATTTGAAAGGCTATAAATTTTGGAAGCAATGTCATAGAGTAAATTTTACAATGCAGCTGAGCTGTGGACTAATTAAAAGACTATCCCAGTACTCTCCTCACCCAATACATCTCAGATTTGTGACAGCCTTCAAGAAAAGTAATGAATTATGCCACATGCACCATATGCAATCTATTGATCTCTATCTGTGTGCATATGCTCTGTGTGTGTGTGTATGTGTCCTAGAGCCCACGTTCATGATAGCTTCTTCACAGCTGTGTTCACAGATGAAAGTTTCTTGTACCAGAGAATTTATAGCAGTGCAATTAATGACTGCAGTCACTGCTTTCTTTCACTGCAGGGTTACTACTGCTGTTTAACACCAGACATCCTAAAAGTCATAGTTGGACATTGCACTTCAAAGGAAGAGGATTCACCTACTTGCATTGCTCTGCTGCACAGAGGTGAGAATTATCTAACACTGAGCTGTTGCTTAGGTCCTGATCAAGGTACCCTGATGCATGCCTTGTTTCTGTATAATTTCAAGTGAAAATGGGAAAAATGCTCATGCTTCACTTGACACTGTGCTTTGAGTGGTCCCCTATCCTTTTGGCATGGGAATCAGTGTTTGTCATCAGAAAGTGTCCTTGATGCTCCACCTGACACAAAAAATCGGGATGTCTCTAAGTTGATTCATTCTTCCCAGGGGAGTGTGAAATGGCTTTCTGCTTGCAAGTATCTCTTCTTAAAGCAATGTCTGCATAGGACAAGCTTCTCTCAACCAATAGCAAAGCAAATATATAAAGAGCAAAAGGGCAACATATGTTTGAGAAACAAGATCTGGAGTGACCAGGAGACAATGGGAAATTGTATCAACCAGCTTTAGCAGTGAAACCCAAAGGTGGAATCTCTGAAATTTCATGGACCAGGTTTTCATTTTTCTCAGTCATTCTCATTCTGGCTGTTGAAGTTAGTGGATTTGGCACTAGATCAACAGGGAAACAGAGGGACAGCTTCCCCCCTACACGTACAGAATTCGAGATTCAAACCAAGATAGATGAACTAGATTTAGATGAAAGGGAATTTCTTGTTGAGAATATTCACGTATAAAGTATTATACAGTATTAGGCTTGTGTGAGCTCTCAGTTTAATGAAGGAGAATTGTATAAGCCTTGGCAGGAACATATCACTAGGACTTTGTTTTGATGAAAAGCCTGGAAACACACGCTTCGCTTTCCTGCTTGGTGTAATTATCTGGCTGTATTGATCATGGTGTTAAGATTATCTGATGGGTAGGATGTGAGCAAGGATCAGATTCAGTCCGTGAATTAAAACTGCGAAGTGTCAGCTCTAATTTACACACATACAGTTTGAAAATTGTCCTCCTGCAACTGCAGAGCTTCCTGGGGCTGATAGAGATAAGCAGCATATGGAGCCTGTGCAGCAGGAATGGAGGCACCTGGCACTTGGCATTACTGCTCTGTATTGTGCAAATATCTGTGTTATGAAAGAAGGAAACAGGAGCAGAATAAATTGGAGGGGTCTGGTATTTTCTGCAGCACACATTAAACCCTTGGTGGCATTAACCAAATTTGCAGACTCGTGGAAAGGAGGACAGGCTCCTCAGCTCTGATTTTATTCTAAAAGTGTGCAATACCTTGAAGGCAAGAGATGGTGATTGCTGCTGCTTGTGTATGATGTTTTGCACTGCAGGGGTGTCTGTGCAGTCTGCACAGTAAAATGTGCAGTTCAGTATTCTCCAATACCACAACCAGAGCCAGCAGTACAAGAAGCAGCAGTTTCAGTGAACAGGTCTCTTGGTAACATGCCATTATTCTCTCTGGAGACAAGCCTGTCCCTTCTTCTGCTGGTAGATAGTGAGGGGACAGGAGGAGAAGCAGATGATATCCCACATGGTTATGTTGTATGTGTACGTATGTGTTGTGTTGTTATGCGTGCATATTACACTGCTGTACTGCATGGACAAAATACAGAGAAGACCCAACCCGTTCCCTTCAGGTGGCTCATCCTCAGCCCCAGGCACTTGCTGGTAGAACAGGGCTGCCCCTCAATTGAAGGATTTTCTGAAGAGTTTCCCCTGAGGGCTTTGTGGTGAGGTATTTCTGAGAAGCCCCAGCCCTGAGCAAGCAAGGTTGCAGCAGCTTGGTCCCTACCAACCGCAGTGCTTGCTGTCCATTCAACCTCAGAACCATCAACTTCCAGCTGATTGCCAGCCTCCTCTTCCTTGTGCTGACTGGCTGAAAAGCAGGGCAGGAGGAAGGGGAGAAGGGTACCTGAGGTACAGAATTTCTTACTACCACTGCTTACCACCTGCTATATCATCCCATCTGGGAGGTCGCTGTGTATCAGCGCAGACTGATGTTCCAGCAGGATACATGTTTCATACTTACCTGCCCTGCAGGGGAGATGGGGAAGTCAACTAGCTGTGACCTGTTGAAAAGTCCTCAGAAAAGGCATTCACTTCACTAGGAGCATTGACAGAGCAGATCTGAAATCTCAACTCACTTCACTGCTGTTACTTGACTTTCATCATGACTGCTGTGCAGTTGCCTGTCCATTCACAAGCATTTCTTTTTGTGCTTATTTGGGTATATCTTGGCATTTGAGAAGTGTCAATCTGCTAAAACTTCAGTGGCAATAGCTAATCACAGTTAGTTTTATTTTCTGCTGAGCGTATCACGAAAGCATATGGCACAATAGCATAACTTACATTCTCTGGGCTAACGGCATGGTCAGTTCTGTAAACCTCCCCCACCTGACCCAAAAACCAGCAGAGGACAACTCTGGTCGTTGCTTTAAGTTCTGAGGATCCTGTGTTCAGAGAGACATCATATGAATTAAAAAACCCCGCCCTCACATCATTATTCATTCAGAAAAACGGCAACATGACGTTTTCTTCTCACCTCTGATATCTTGAGAAAACACTGCTTTCAAAAGTGAATAAATTTTTTGCTGGGTCCTTGAAATTCTATGCCACTTATTTTGGATTTGAAATCTTTCTGTTATGGTTTAGAGATGGAAATTTCAATCCGTAAAGGAGGTGCAGAGTGGGTGTTATATTATTAATTCAGAAAGCAGCCATACCCACCTGTCAAAATCAAAGGACTCTGTTGTCTTGTGTGTATATTCAGTACACTAAGCAAGAGCTGTAAACAGTCTTGTCAAGATTTTCAGCATCCTTCCACAGTAAGTTCTTAATGGCACAATTCTTTTCTGTCGTAATTTACATTTCATACCTGTTTTCCCAAATCCTCAAAGTCAGAGGACCAAGTCCTTCCTTCAGCAGTATTACTGTGAAAGTTACTGATTCATAGAAATAACCAGAGTTTAGACTTCATTTACCTTCTTGGCCTGATGATGATATAACATTTCACAGATTTTTTTTTTAGATCTTTTCTATTGTCATGGCAACTCTAGTCAAAAACCTTACCGTGAATAGCCTTGTCAATTGCAATACAAGATCCTGGCTGACTACAGCCTGCAGTTCTGCTCCAGCATGATTTCACAAGCTCCTCTTGTTTGACCTTTCATCTCTTATCTTTCCCCAGATCCCTTATTGCTTAAGCTAGACATATATCTTTTGTTTTGCAAGAAAGCTTTAAAAATCTCTCTAAGTGATAACTAACAGACAGATCTTGCAGCTGACTTCAAGGAGAGAGTTGCCATAGGAGAGATTATAGGCTATTAGAAGCATCTCCCCTGAACAACAGACACAGACCACAATAAATCCCTATAAGCATTTGGTCTAGCAGAGCCTTGAACTCTGCATCTCCCTAAAACCCGTAACACAGAGGAATAACCTGAGTTGTCAGGAGGAGTGGGCTTGGTGAAGGGGATCCCACTTGTGAACAACAGATCGCACAGTTAGAGTCCTCTACAGTGCCATGGCAGCTAAGAGAGGTACTGCACATCACCAAAATCTAATGCCAACTTGCTTGCTCAGCCCTGGGGCAGCAGGGTGGAGGATCCATATTGGTCAAGGCTGCTAGATTTGGCCTTTTGCACCTGATTTTTTCTAAGGTGTTTGAACAGCTGCATGGGAAATCGCAGTACTATGGAAATCTATAAGAACTTTGCCCTTGGCCTTCTACAGAGCCAGGATTTCACCAGCTGTCTCTAAGGTATCTGGCTTACCAGGAGCTAATATAGTTCAGTAGAAATAATATGCATTTTGCATATACATTTAATCTGAAGTCAGTATCATTATTCCCTGACAAGGAAAGTAAGGCAGGGAGAGGTGAAATCTCATGCCCTTAGGTCAACCCATCACTAACCCCAGGAACAGAAGAGAGGCCTCTGGAGTATTCCCTCCCATGAGGGAGCCACTGCTATAATTCATTATTTTAAGCACTTGCTAAAAAAAGGTAGGAAGGAAGGAGGAATAGAAATTACAGGGATAAAAATCCTTCTTTATATATATACATATATATTATATATATGCTATATATATATAGTTTTGTCTTGTATCTTCAACCCTGCTTTAAATAAAACCTCGCAGACTTGTCGGTTTCCATCAGGCAAAATTATTATTCAGCTTTAGAAAGAATATCTTGCCAAGTGTTGCAGTTCAAAAATAAGGAAAACAGCTCTGCCAAAAAGCAGCAAATGTGATTACACAAAGCCAAGAAGACCATAATTAGATCATTACCATGGAAACAACCTAATTACATGTGTAATGCAGCAAGGTCTGAGCTGCGTAACCGAATGTGCTTTGCTATTGTTTAGCAGGGCCATAGAACTACCATTTGCCTTGTGTTATTAAGCCACCCTGATCATTTTGGATCGGGTTTTCTTTCAGTAAGTCCCCCTCCCCACTGAAAAGAATTAAACTGTGTATGAAATGACTTGAGTCACAAAAAGACTGTGTGAGGCTCGGTGCTGTGTACAAGTAAATGGAATCCTCTCTGCATGACCAACAGGACTAGGTAGCCACGACTTGATAGAAGCTCACTTGCCAGAGATCTGGGGCTCCCCACCTGACAGTCTGCAGTCTCTTATCCACCACGAGGAGTTGACATTTGATCATAAGTATGACCCTGGGAAAGAAAGACGAGCTTGGCAGAGACTTGCTAAAAGTTGACACCTCCCTCTGCCTTGTATTAATTTCTCCATTGTTGCTGTAATTCATCTCCAGGATGGTATTCAATGGAGATGGCATGTAATGGCCAGGAAAAGGTGACCAGGGGTCCCTGTTGACCAACGTGTTGCTTTCTTGCATAGCTGGACTATACTGTGGCAATGAGGATTAAGTAGAGTTGGGTTATGATATTGTCTCAATGGCTGAAGGACAGAGTCACGGTTCTTATTTTCAGGCAGATAAAATGAGATAAGGTGAAAAGATGTGTTTGTCAGCTTGGAGGAGTAAGGCAGAATTGTGAATAAACTACAACTAATTCCAAATAATTTCAGAGAGTAAAAGCCAACATCATACATACATGATTGCATGCCTTGCAGCATAAAATTAGGGGCACAGAGAGAGACAAGGGAGTTAGTGATGAATCTCTGCTATTACCTCCGTAGGCCAACAACCCACTGCTGTTGAATCATGTGGTTGTAGTAAATATGACCCACACAAAATGGTGGTAGGCCCATTGTCACCCCCTTTCATACACATGGGATTTCTGTGCCTGTTCTGCGGTTAGACTGGATATACCTCACTCAGCAGGAAGGGAAGAGGATGTCTTATTAGCTAAGGGGTACAGTAATAATACAAAAGCCAATGGGACTGTCTGGCAAACCTACAGTTTCTGCTAATTAATGAGGAGAGATGGTTGCTGGGCCAACTACAGATGTTGCTGCAAATTATGCCATTGCTATCTCTGCCAGCAAGCTCTCACTGCAGCTAGCACATCTCCAGGTGTTCTTGCCACAACAATAGTCCCTGCTGTTCATTTTGTCTCCTTCCAGGGAAAATATAATGCTTCCTTTTGGTGGGGAGAAATGCTGACATTGAAGAGTTTTCAAGCCTAGACTCCACTTCTTTAATTTCTTCTTCTCTTGAAGGGTCTTATTTTTCTTTTCTGATTTGTACACAAACTTGTCATTTTTCATACAAATTGCTTTCCAAACCACAGAATAAGGCTAGAGAGGAGTGCCTCAATATCGCTGCTTGGTTTCCCAGCCGTGAACACTAAGAGGCTATCTCAAGGAAACTGCCAGAACCTCTTCCCATCTCCTTTCTCTCCCTCTTCCACGACGGGGCCATTGGTCCTGCCACCAGTGGTGGTGATGCAGACCTGGCCAATGCAGGTCTGTTTGCTCCTCCCTGACTCTGAGCAGACTTCTTTTCTCTCACAAATCTATTGCACGCACTCAAGTGAGTTCACTGGGTAAAACCTGATGTTTAACTTTTGTGCAAAGTCAGCAGAATGAAACAAAAAGAAGAAAAAACCCAACCCCCACCCCGTTCTTCAATTCTGCTCTGTATGCAAAACCTGTCTGTGCAGTTCTGCTGAGCACTGATGCCCTACTTTTATTTCTCACATAACTAAAAATACAACAAGATTTCAAGCAAGGTACCTGCTGTGAGCTGTCTTGAGCAAGCAGGCATTGCTGCAGTTCCAACCACGGCACGGTGACCCCTGGTTGTGCCAGTGTATGGTGTGTTGTGATCCTGGCACAATTTATACCAGCCCTTGACTCTAAATAGGATGAGAAAAAGGTAGCAATCTTGAGAAAATCAATACCCCTTTTTCCCATCAGCTCAGACAAAATGTCCTGACGTGGTGTTGCAAGAGCAAAATTGAAGAAATGTATGAGATAACTTAAGGACTACTCACAATTATTACTACTATTAGTGTTATATATAACACAGTAGTACTGAGGAAGCCCTGCTGGTATAGAGGGTGACATTAAGCAGTAACATCTGGGGATGCTGAAACAGTTATGGAAACAAAACCATGGCTGAAACTCTTAACGCTTGACGTTGAGCATACTTGCTTTATGTGCTTAAACAAAAAGGAGTCTACCATGCAGTTTTTGTCTGATTTGTGTGGTCCTGAGAAAATATGATAAATAAAGGTTAGTGGAACCCAATTTTAAAAGCAGGGGAATCTAACAGAGATTATTTGTGTTGAAGATAGGGTCTATAAATTCCTCTGCCTTGGAAAAAGTGACTAAACTTTACCAGCTGGCTTCTCAAATTACTTTAAACAATGTTTTTCTCAACAGCATGTTTTTTTATAGGGTTGCAGCTTGAAATTCACTTCAGCTGTCTTCTGCTTAATTTTCTGTTGCATAAGGAGGAAAATGGAAATTATTTGATGATACCTATGGGTTATTTGCAAATAAGGATCTGCATATATGAGTCTAATTTATTTGAGGAATGGCCATTATTGTTATAAGTCAGCGGTTTTCATATGCAGGGCATTAACCTCATGGGTTCTCTGCATGGGGCAGTTCCCTGGTCAGGACCATCATTTGCAATATCTGGGAGGTGACCCCAGATGTTCTAGCTGTGGGAATGTTAACCTAATCATCCTGTGAAATGGGTAAGTGTGGCATTTGGTTCCTGCTTGGAGGGGGCACAAAGCCCGTATGCATGTGTGCTGCTGGCTCCCAGTGCTGCTTGCAACTTGCATGGGGTCTCTGTGGTGGGGTAGAGGCCTGAATGGACCCCCCTGCCTGCAAAGAGTTACCCATATGCCAGAGGGTTATGTCTGCTCCTTGGCTGGTGCTACACCTCCTCCAAATCCCTCCTCCTTCCTCCAGCTTGTTTTCAAGGGAAATACATTTTTTCTGGTCTTCCAGCAATTCCTTGTTTAAGAAGGGTAATCAAGCTTTGAAGAAAAGGTTAATGGATGGTACACTTCCCAGGGTACTCCCCACTGTTGCAGAAAACACCTATGATGCAATTCCCTGCCAGACTAAATTGTGAGTAAAACACTTTTAAAAGCCATAAAGGGTACAAGCATTTAATTTAGACTTCAGGAAGCTGTTGCATTTTTTCCTATTAAATATTAATTCTCTTTAAAAGAGTACTTTTGAGCTGTTTTGAGAACACAACTGGTACTCTAGTGTCATCAAATTAATTAAGAATTTCATACTCATATGTATTAACAGTCTGCTACTATTGCTGAGGACATTTCACTGGTATTTAAATAAATTGAACCAAACATGATTTGCATTTAAATGGCAATGATCTGTACATCTTCATGGAAAGGCACGTCTGGTAGATGAAGTGTGACTTTGCCTCCCTGACCCCTATGTCCTGACAGTATGCCAAGGCAGCTCCACTAGGATTTCACTCCATAAATTGAGAAATGGCAAGGAAGCAGCAATTTCTCCCAAAACACAGTACAGACGGGGTGCTTTGTGATTCCACTGGTGACAAACACAATCAATTGCTGACATCCTCATTAACAGTATCACGTCTCTTATCTGCTAAACTGTTCTTTCTCACCTGTCTTATAGATTTGACACATTTTGCTTATTGGAGAAGCTAACAAGACCCCTGTAATATCAGAGTCACAGAAGCAAAGGCAGAGCTTGTGGGAATTGAAGATATGGGCCACTTCCTTTGTCCTCTTAGTCCAACTACCACCTAGCTAAGGTGGATATCTTGGGAGGGCTCTGGTACATCCTCGTATTCTTACAGCCCCAAGGATGTGTTAGATAGGCAGAAAAAAGGTGCAGAAAGAAGAGGCGGGATGGGGTGTTTAAAGCGCACGAGATGAATCAGTGGGATGTGCTCTTTTAAGAATTAGCTCAGTTGTTTCAATTTCCAGGATGACTTCCCAGCACTTACTCATTACTCTTCTACTTGTCTAATACAATTCACATTGATTTTTCCCCTTACTCTCTGCTGACTGTACAGTCTGAAACACCAAAGACCTTAAAGTCAAGGTCAGGTTTATATTCCCTGTGTAAACAAGCTGGGGAGAAGGGGAGGGGAGAAGAAAGCAGTTATACCACAAGACATAGTCAGAAAACTATGAAACAAACATAGACTCTCCAAGGAAGAAGGCATACAAAAGATTAATCCTTTCAGTCTGCAAATTCTGGATTAAACGAACCCCTTACTCTTGAGGAATAAATGTTAAAAGGAATCCACTGTACACATGTCCAAAATAAAGCCCTTCTATAATGTTTAAAGTCAAACATGAAGTTAAATGTCGTGTAGTCAAGGTACAAGGGAGCTTTAAAAATTGTTTCCATTTTGCTAGCCAAGCAGCTTACATTTCGCCCATGCACTAAATACATTTTATTCTCATCATCATATCTAAGCATTGATCTCATTACATTGAAATTCTAGTGTTATTTTCGACCAATTAATGGCTCCAAAGATTATGGTTGCCCATTTGCAATTAGAAGCAAAGTTATGCAGCAAATGACTGGCTGCTTCTCTATGATTCATGTACTATCTTGAGCCTGCAAATTTGGCTGGAAACTCGGTAAGAAATTATTTTGGCTAAAGATTTTGTATGATTCTCAGTTGTGTTGAGTTGAAATACAATGAGTTCAAGTGTTTTGGGGCTTCTACTTTGGGTTACTTCCAGACAGAAAAATGGGTTAGTATGAAAATAGTTATACAGCAAGCTGGAGATAAAGCTGCCACATTGGATCAGTCCTGAGACCCACCCAGACCCAATGCTAGTACAAACAGCAGTCTCTTTGCATGCCTCGAACAAGGGCAGCCCCTGCACAAGTACATGTAGACACAACCCTTGTGAGCTACAGCTTTCTTTCCCAAAGACAAAGATTGTTTCAAAGCCCAAAGTCTGATGGTTTATGCTCTTTCTGATATTTTTCATTAGAACGAGTTAATGCATATATGGTAATAATTGCAACCTGATGTTCTAGCTCTTTTCAAGCAGTTTGGAAACAGAGGGCCCCAGATGGAGCTACTAGCATAGTTTGGGGACAAACCAAAAGATCTTATGCAATTTGGTTCACCTATTTTCAGTGCTCATATAATAAAATGAGACAAAGTCTACAGGGAGATGTAATGCTTTTTATTAGAACAAACTGATAGTTTAGGAAAAAGAAAAAAAAACCCATATGTTTTCAAGCACACAAACCCTTTTTCAGGCTTGTATGCCAAAAGCTTGTCAGTGTATCAGCTGGTCCAACAAATGATATTACTTCTCTGTATAAATACTGCTTCAGTCATATCCTTAGATGATAACAGCTACAATAACACAGCTAATATAATTAAAAGCAGTTGAGGAAGATTGAATGCCATTTCATAGCAGAATTGGACATGCAGTTTCCCAAGAATAGCAGGGTGGAGCTATGCTACAGATACAAAAATATTTGTTCTTTTTCTCTTATCTTTACTCTGCAATTCTGATTTTACTTGCACCATTATAAATAGAAATCACAGGGTTGATACTGGTATAATCCCCTTTGGATTTTGCATATATTTCCAAAACAGTCTTACCACCTTATAAAACATATCTCTAATGCAGAGGATAAAAGTAGGTCATCCATTTTCTCCAACATCCTGCTATCTCAGTAACATTAACTGAAAGGAACAGTATGTGCGCATTTTATCTGGCATCACCGTCACTATATTCCATCAAATTGTGACCCTTTAGTCCTGCCATTGGAGTGATTCCCAGAAAAAGGCAATAATGTAAATAAGGCAATAATGTAAATGATGTAAAAAAGGAAAACCTCTTAAGGTGGAAAATGTATCAACAATAAGCCAGCTTAGCTTCCCCTAATGTTGCTCATTTTCATATTATGTTTTTAAAGTCAATTTTCCCAAGGCACATCACAACTGACTTCACATGCAGGTACAAATAGAAACGATTTGTACGTCACAGTAAATCTTAAAAGCAGCAAATCAAGACCTATAAGAAGGGCATCAAGACAGGCCAGATAGGCAGAGAAATATTGAAGAAAATAATTTGGAAATTTAAGTATTATGATTTGTTCTCTGGATGAGAAGAAAACATGCCATCAAAGAGCAAGAATGTTAGGAGTTTTTACACGCAGGATTAGGTGGGGTGTGAAATAAATATGATTCAGGGGGGGAAAGAGGAGATAATAAGATGTGAGGAAGGGGCTAGCAATTTGGGAAAGCTGGGAAAATAAACGGGGAGAGAGCTGCGGTCATGTGTGAAGCAGTACTTGTCCGAGGGCCAACATCCGAACAATGCTGTGCCACATGCAGTGCCAGTATGGGCTGGTACCAGGCTCTTCTTCTGACTGTCCCCAAGGACTGTTGGGGTGCCATGGCTTAAATATTTGGCTGCTGCAGGTGTTCCATGCAGGACTTCAGTTTTCTCTTTTTCGCTTTTTTAAAATAGCGTTTACAAGCCGGCACTTTTCAACCACCAAACAAAATTGCAAACTCTGTCACTTTGGGAGGGTGTATGCTGCTGACATGCTTAGAAATGCTCTAAAAAGCCCTAAGTAAGTACTGCCAATGTTTATTTCTAAACATCAGAGAACCAGGGAAATAGAGTAGCACTTTGACGGTTTTGATTTGGAAACATTCGTGCAGATTCAACACTTGTCTGCAGCACCCTTCTGGGATGAAACTGCTTAGGTACAGCAAGTGCCAAAAGTGCAAAGAGAGAATTTGTGGGGGAAAATCCAAAACTCCATGTAATTTTGAAAAAAAAAAGCCACTTAAAAGAAGTCTGAAAAGCAAAATCTTGCATTTCAGCTAGCTCATTCCCTCCATAGGCTTAACTCTCCTAGGAACCTCATGCTTTTTCTCTTCTTAGCAAAAAGCCAGAAAAAGAGTCACATTTAAAATTATTCAACAATATTCTTTACCTAAATGTGTTTTAGTTATTACCTAATTAATGACACTGCAGGCCACAAAAGTTATTTTAATTGATTGGTTATATGCATACAGATCCATATTTAATGGTACCTACCTTTATATTTAAAGGAGATAATGTAGAACTACGTTACTGGCTATCCCTACTTCTACTTTTATTATAACATCAAATGAGAAAACAGATTTGCCTAATAGGAGACCTGGCACTAAAATTCTTGATATAAATCTAGACAGTTTCGAAATATGAATTATAATTCTTAAATCAAAATTATTGTGTTATCAATTCTTATTGCTTGTTATTACTATTGATCATAATTATTAATCATAGAGTCATAGAATGGTTTGATTGGAAGGGAACTTTAAGATCATCTTTTTCCAACCCTCCTGCCATGGGCAGGGACACCTTTCCTTAGACCATGTCGCCCAAGGCTCTCTTCAACCTGTCACTGTAGATGGAGCATCTACAACTTCTCCGGACAACCTGTTCCAGGCTTTCTGCTTCCTTCTTAAAATCTATGGCTAATATACAAGTGGAGACTGATGTGGGACAGGAAAGCGAAAAATCCCACAAATCAAATCGAAAACCTCCTGCTCTTCATTGGCATGCCTGTGTAGTAGCAGATGTTCATGGAAAACAAATAACAAGGACAGAGAATACCACTGGAGAAATTTGTAACTACATATTTACAAATATAACATTGAGGAGTCACTCCAACATGGTTTGTAAAATTCTGAAAATTTAGGCTATTTATCCAGTCCATGATATTCTCCGAACCCATTCTGGCACGGCAAAGAGCAGTGGCATCACGGCTGTGTACCTATCTTCTGCATCTGTTTCCCTTTCCCTTGCTGGATCCCTGATAACACTCACTGCAGTGAGTGCAGTGATCACCAGGGGAAAATTCAAACTCACCCTTTTTCCCTGAAACATAATTTAGTGTGATATTATTTGATAAAAAACTATGACTGGTATATTTTTGTTTCACATTAAAAAGACTGGGATTCAATAACACAGACATGGCCTCATGGGAATGAAATCTCTGCCTATACTTGGCCACACAAATCTAATTTTTGTTAACCTTAAACTGGAAGGAAAACTCAGTATGTTTAACAGGAGCGACTGGCAGAGCTGGCTGCACTGAGACCACAGTACAATCGCCTTGGGCTGAGAATAATAATAGAACTGGAAATTATTTTTGAGTTGTAATGTCCTGGAGATAGGGTTGTGTTTTTTTTAAAGCAGCTATGTGTCCTCTGAGTCACTGCAGCTGGCCGCTGAGCCCTGAGCTGCAGAGGCATCACTGCTCCATCTCAGCCACCAAGCATCAATCTCAGTCTGGGGTTGTTGTAGAAAACAGAGAGGGGTAGGAGGAAAAGGGAATGAACTAAAATAGAAGCAAATGGCACTTGCAGTTCATTGTGAATGAAACAGTAGTTGTAACCACAGTGCTGGGCAGAGCACTAAAATGCATTTAGGTTTCCTGCTCACCAGTGTAACTAAAGCATCCCTTTGCTCCTGCAAAATTTAGAAAGAGGCTAGAAAGAGACACCTGAAGGCTCTCATGTCACAAAAGGCATAAGAACAACTTATTGAAATTGCAGCTTAGTAGGAATTCCTCATAATCCTGAATCTTGGTGCAAATTCACAAAGTTGCAGGGAGGAATGGGATGTGCTTCTGTGGCAACAGGCTCCAGCTACCCCATGATGAAAATGTTAGAATAGCTAGTGTCCAGACAGACCCTGGGCTGAAGAGCTTTTAATCAAATTAAATGAGGAAGCCAAGGTCCAGAAAGCAGTGAGATTGAAGACCAGGTGTGTCAATAGCTGTTGATGAAGTACAGGCTGAAATCCCGGCTCCACTGCATGCAAAATAAGGTGCTTCCATTGATGCTCAGGCTGCCTTGACAGAGATGTGTATTGCAGGCAGCTCCCGGCCCTTTCTCACACACAGATGAACTGTCTTGTCTGTGGGCATACTAAACCCCTAAACTCATCTGTTGTTAATGAACAGACTTTTCCAGTGCTTAAGGATACCCCAAAGGCTGGCTTCAAACATCACAAGAAATTGCAGCATCTGAAGGGCATGAGATATCCTCATGGACCTTTGGCTCTGCAGTGCAGGGCACTGAGGGTCACTGTCCACAGTATCCTGAACACAAGAATGTGCCTGGTGGCTTCAGAAGGTCCCAGCTCTGCAGCAAGAGCTGCTTGGGAGGATGGTGAACTTAAACATCAGTAAACCAGTTGGCTGAGAGTGCCAGAGCCAGAGCAGAAACTAAGCGAACCATAAGCAAAGCAGCTCCACAGCATCTGTTTGATTAAAGTTATTTTTGGAATCAAAACTCATGGGTGGGAAGGGAAGCAGAAAGCAGATAAATTAGCCATGAAAATGTAATGCGGCCACACTGCTGAGCCCTATCAGACATTTCAGGTGGTGAGTAACAGAGGACACGATAAATTCTTCTGTTCTCTTGCTGTGCATGATCAGGAGATAAGATGCTAGTGAGGGTTCATTTCACTGGCAAAACACGGAGTGATTCATTAACCTGCTTGACTAAATAAAGCCCTGATAAGGGCAGAGCTCCTGGCAGAGGCCAGCCCAGGTGCACTGGGGTCTGAAGGCAGTAGTGGCTGTGGGGCAGTCAGGCATGTCCACGCCCTGTGCCAGGGACACCGAATGACCTATGGCTGCAGACACCTGGGATGCCACCATGCTTTTTGTGGGCATTCTCCACAGGAAGTGGACAATACTCCATTATAGCAGCTCCTTTTTTTGCACAGTGAAAGCAGGGATGTTGAGTAGCAGCAGTGATGTGTCACTGGATGAAGGCATTGCTTTCTTTTAGCAGCTGGGGATGTGACATGAGTGTTAACTGTGAGAAAGTAGATGAATATGGATTTGTCAGTTTGGTTGTCAAATGCAAAACCAGGGGAAAAAATGAGTAAACCCAAGCATTTTCCTCAGCAGGAAAAGAAATGTTGGTTTTGTTTTTTTTTTTTTTTAATTATATAATGCTGGTTTAAAAAAAATCTTTTCCTAAAATTTAGGTCAGTTTTTAAACAACAGAACTTGTTTCAAAACAAAAAGTCAAAATATTTTGTTTTGATGATGTTGAAACAAAATGTCTCCGTATCTCCAAACCATTTCTTTTGACATGTCAAAAGGAAACATTTGTATACTTTCTAATTTTTTTCACAAATAGCATTGGTTTCTGCATTTTTCAGTGAACTTATCCATTTGAGAAATGTCACTCAACTCTAAAAATTACCATACATATAGAGCTACCTCTGTTACCACATTATGTCTCATGCAAGCATGCCAAATTTGAATGGCTCAAAAGGAAGCTGGTTAGACTTCAAAGCTGACCGATAAAGCCTGAGAAGGTGCAATGCCAAGTTAAACTTTCCTTTAACCTGCACCAAGGTCCCACTCTGCAGGTCAATGCTATGAGCGAGGATGAGGTGGGTCATCTTGCTGTCTTTGAAGAGCACACATGTGAAGGGTCAAGCCATAGCTCATACCTCTATGCATGTGTTCAGATTAGTGCTTTAATTCTGGTTATAGCAGCTTGGGTTAATCAGGGCTTCCTGGGAAATGCATTTTATGGATTGTCTTAGGGACCTTGTTGAACTGCATGTCTCTGCAGGTTTCTAAGGAAGCTTTTTCCTGGCTTTTTGTAGGTAGGTTTTGTGGGATCTAGCTGTAAAATCCTGCACATGCATGAAAATCTGGCAGTCCTCCGGAGCCAGAGGGTATGTGTAAGGAACGAGACTGAAACATTCCTCTACACTACCACAAGGAAAAGGGCGGCCCAGAAAGCGTAGCAGCTGCAATGATTTGTGTGACTCTTCTTGTCTCACTTGTCATCAGAAAGCATCTTCCAGACTTCTGAGTGTCTGACCATCTTAGCTCCCTGTCTAAATGTTATTAGGCTGGAGATGTTGCATGATTCTGATGCTCCTGTTCCTGGTAGCTGAGTGGGTGAGAGGAGTCCAGGTCCTGCTGGGCTGGTGGGGTTTTAGGGAAAGTGGCACCCAGTGAGGTGTTAACTGCTCCTCAGCACAGCACCATGATGTATTCTTCTGAGGCTGCTGCTGGCACACACCAGAGTTTCATTAGCTCACACTGATTTAAATATAAATCCCCTCTTTGTCGCTAATCACTCCATTCAGGGTTGGAAAGTTCACAGAGCCAAAAATATACCCAGTTAGTCAGCAGGTTTGTGAATATTTTGAGATATTGGAGGTCATAAGTCAGTTTGCTGGCATTATCTTGATTATCCTATGGAAGTCTTTACTCAAAAATAGTCTCCAAAAAAGCAAGTTTAGCAAAACTTAGAGCTGAAATTATTGGAAAACATTAAATGTACTCACCAAGCTAAATTCACATGAGGGCAGTTACTGTGTAACAGGCAGATGCTTTTAACTGCCCTTTATGTTTAAGTGCTTATTCACATCCAGGAGCAATAACGTAGGTGAAAGGTTAGAATAAAAATAATAACTTCCTAAAATCCTAATGCAGAATTTTAGGTTTTATATTCTGGTCTATGGGCTGTACATTTTAAACAAGTCACAGATGAAAACAACCTGCAGGGGTTGCTGGCATGCCAAGGGAGCTGGCAAGTGTGACATGCGGAGTGATTTTTGCAGGGACCCGTTTTTCAAGGGTATTTTCTCAGCCGTCCTTAGAGGTCAGGGGTACAGGAGATACCTGGGCTGGGAGCACAGCTTCCTTGACTCCTGGCTGTGAAAGACACCAAAAAGGATCCACCAGCACTCCTTATCTGCCACTGCACACACACAATTGTTGTACCTTCATCTCTGTTTGCTGCACTCCATTACAGTGATTTATGTGCTGTCTGTCATCTGGAGCACTGGGAGAACACAAGAGAAGGAAGAGCAATAAACAAGTAATAATCAGCAGAGATAACACAGAAATTGGTGTGCAAATGCTACCCCCAAGCAGTATTAAGCTCCCAAGGAAAGGAGTTGTGGGGTGGGGGAGATTCTCAGGTTTCCAGAAAGGCAAAAGAGGGAGGCTTTGGAGAGGGGCTAAATCCCATGAACACTATGATCTTTGAAGGACACAGACAACAGCAGAACAGATTGGCTGTGAACAAGGAAAAAGAAATCTGATACTGGGAAATAGGAAAAGGAGAGCTGCTTGTATGGGGGTAAAAAGGGAAAACCCTGGGAAAGAGGTGCTGGTGGGGAGCAAGCCTGGATTTGGGCTGTGGTGCTGAACGTTATGGGAGAATCGCATCTTCCTGTCCAACCAGGCAGGTAGAACAGGTGTTTTGTGGGCCACAAAGCTGATGAGGCCAAAAATATTCTTCCTTTTTACCTGTGTGACCATGCCTTTAATTGTTGCTTTGACATCTCAGGGCTCTTTGTCATGGTCAAAGTACAGCAGCATACCAGAGGCATACATCAGGGCTTCAGGAACATACTGGCCTAGGGAACATCTGACAGTTGTGCTTGGAGACAGATGGGTTCAGGAAAGAGCATGGGGGAGGAAAGGATATCAGATATTCGGCACCATCCTCATCCATGCAAAAGGTGACATCTGCAGAGGCTGTGTCATGGTACCACCAGCAAAGAGCAGCATCACGCCAGCCTGAGGCCAGGGCACCCACCCAGCAGCAGCTGCAGCTGTAGTGTCTGTGTGACCGAACATAGACCTCTTCCTCAGCACTTGGCATCCCTACATGATTAAAAAAGAAGCAGGGCCCTTTTAAAGATCAGTGGATGGTAAATTATTCCCTTCATTTGTTATTCATGATGAATAATGAATTATTCTCATAACATTTACTATGCTGTTCATTTATTATACAGGACAGGGGAATGTTTAGAAGCTAATTATTGCTAGGAAGGCTCTACACTTGCAAAATATGTGACTTTTGCATATTTGTCATAGCAGTGCTTTAAGTGGGGGAAGGGCTGTTTGTTTGCTTTTAGCATGTTTCTGTCTTTCCAACACCCAGCCATACCACCTGCTTGCAGGCAGGACAGACATCTCCCTCAGCAGCAGCAGCCAAGATGCTCTGCCCTCTTTGCAGGAGGAGCACCTGGAGTTGGTCTGGAGAATAAACTATCACTTCTTACATGCAGCAGTAAGGTGAAATGTTTTGCTGGCCGGTATGGCAGAGGTCCACCCCGTGCATCAGCTGTACATCTCCCATCACTCTTTTAAGAGGTAATCACTGCTCCAAGTGCTCAGCAGCTGTGGCCAGAAGGAAATCCTGTGCTTCATTGCCATGACAGCTACGAGTTGGAGGCTGCAATTGTCTCTCACTGGGAAATACCCAAAACAAGTGATGGTATGTCTCAACTCTGAATTCCTGAAGAAGCTAGAGAGCAAAGCTGTGGTGAGCCAGGAAGAGATGGCCTTCTGAAGAGAGAGAGATTGGGGGAATTGTTTCTTATTCCTGTAAGTAGAATAGACTCACTTAGAAGACTGAGTAATATCCTTAACAGTGGTCTACCAGTGGCTATAAATTGCCAGTTACAGTTGTCAGAACCAACTGTGCTGCGCTGCTCCTTGCCAACAGATTTACCCTGGCCATTTAAAGTTGGTAAATAATTTATCAGCTATTTTGAAAAATGCTTTTAAGGGGACTGGAGCCTCCTGCCCAGCTCTGCTCCCCTGCGAGCATAGCACAGTACCTTTCTCACCCACTGTGGCCAGCTGTGTCCATGTCCTGCCTGCATGGGAGCAAGGCATGTCCTGCGTTTCCCTGAGCGTCCTGCCACAAGCAGCCAAGCTGTGAAAAAGGTTGATGCATATCCATAGCTTAGCCTTATTTATTGCTCCCAGCTTGAAAGCGAGCATGATGCTCCCAACACAGGCTTGCCTCTGCCTGCTGGGATTTTCTCCAAGTCCTATGTGCTAGCTCATGGGTCCAATCCACAGCTGATGATAGCTGCCAGAGATGTCATTGACCTTGATGAAGTAATATATGTTTATGGCAGGACATTAGCAAGTTCTGTGCTTTCTAATATATCTAATATACATATAATCTATATTATCTAATATCTACATTATGTGCCTAATATCAGTGTCCCCAGTGATGCCCTCACATATCTCTAAATAAATGTTACTAGAGATAAGCCAGTGAGAGGTTTACAAACCCATGGGAGAGATAGTTCAATGCCAGATCTATCAATTCAGAATGTTTCTGAATAATTGGTTATCATATGCTTCAGTATAAAACTGATCTTCAGTGATACCCTTTTGGCTGTGCTTCACCATTCCTTTTTCTTTTATTTTGATTCCCCAGCAGAAATTTCTCTCCACCAGCTGCCTTTGTAACCTGGTAAGAGTACTGCGAGCTGCTGGTAAATGATCTTTTATTTTATTTTTCATCCTCGTAGTGGTAAATTGTTGTGTCAGCACAGAGGAGATGCAGGTGACTAACCTCATAAAATGTAGTAAATGATTAATAAAATCTCAAATAACAATAGCTCCGTGGGCAGACCATAACTCGCCACTCTTGAGCAGATTGCATGCCTTTAGAGGACACCATCTGATTGCTCTGTGGGGGAGACTTTTTTAACCATGAGTCAACAGAGAAATCCCAACAGAGGTACAGCTCGAGAGCATTGACAAGAAGCACATCAGACCTTGGTTTTCAGCCATAGGGGACACCCGCTGCTCTGAGTGATTTCAACATGTTCTTGGGTCCCGCAGGCAGGTGCTGTGCTGTAGTCCCATGTGGAGCTGGGGCACTGGCTTACCGAGCTCATGGCCACTGAGGGGCTAGTGCTTTAGCATCTGGGCAGAGGGACATGTGAGCATTTGGGGATGCTCACATGTGTGGGTGATGGAGGGATGCTTTGCTAAACCACAGTCATGATCCCAGATACCCAGAGCAACTGCTTCTGTAAATCCCCAACTATTAATTTATTTTTTATTTTTTCTTTTAAAAGGTGGAATATTACTCTTTGTAATCTAAATTGGCCACTACAGGTGGAAGGGCTGCCAGGCTGAACTACAGACTCTGCAGATTTCAGTGGGATAAGGTTTTGACATACAGTGACAAAAGTGGTTCTCTCTTCCTCAGACATTTCTGCAGCAGAACGGCTGTCCAGTGGGCGTTTGGGTGCTAAACAGGAGCAGACATTACCCTTCAGAGATTTCTTGTCTGGATCCTTCCCTGCCTTTCCCAGAGGGAAGCTGTATGGATGTCGGACCACCATGCAGCAGGACTGGGAAAGACGCACACAGGAAGACGTTTTCTATCCGTATTTAGGTTTATAGAACCTATAGAATGGTGCTACACAGGCTGTACTTCAGCTGCATCCCCATCGGTTTGGCATTACCAGTAGTATTCTTGCAGCACACACACAAAAAATGCCTTTCTTGAAGCAACTGTTTATTCCCTGAAGGCACCATATGGGACAGAAACCCCGGAGAAAGGGAAACAAACTGTACTTTTCCATGCAACTCCAATTATTAATATTCCAGTGTTGGCCAAGCACTTGTAGAGCTGTAATGAGAACATCCTCTTATGCACCGTTTTCAGAATTTATGCACAACAAGCAATACATAAATATCAATTAATGAAGCAACTATAAAAAAAATAATTAAAACAGGAGAGGATGGAAGCCTATATTTAGCCCCCGAAAAAGGAAAGACATGTTCACAAACCCCTCCCTCCTGCTCAGAAGAAAGCTCTCAATTACAGAGGAAGGAAACCATTAATGTTTTTTTTAATTGCGCAATACTTTCAAATTGATTTCCATAAGCACCACAAACAGCAAAGGGGGGAGTGATAAATCGAAGATTTTACAATTAAATTAGTATCTAGGAGCTGTCTCTTGCCTGTTGGTTACAATCCTAACTCCCTCATCCTGTAACCTGCCTGTGGTGGCAGACATGCAGACAGCAAGCAGCAGCCTGCTCTAGTCCTCCATGAAGTCTATAATGTCAGGGCTTTACTTATTGCACCTAAACCAAATCCACATCTGTAATCACGAGCACATTAGTTAGCCTAAATTCAAATTAAAAACTGCAAAAGAAGACAACTGAAGGTAAAACCTGGGCGCTCACAAAGAGGTGTTTGGGGGTTTTTTCCACCCTGTGTTTCAGCCACAATCTGGATGGTTTGCTGGCTCCTGAGCAGCCATAGGAGCCTCCCCATCAACTGTCCTGAGACAGAGCTCATCCTGATGGAAGGAAACAAGGAACAAAGCTGAGAAATCGGCAAGGAGCCTCATGGACTCACCAGAGAAAGAGACACGGACTGTGCTTGGCAGCCAGCATGGGCAGGCCGGAAAACCTCCTGCCCCCTGCTCTCCCCTACCCCAGATGACATCTGCAGCTGTCCTTCAGTGATCATCCCTTTGGGTCCCCAAAGAGGCATGAGCCATTCCAGTGCCATGGAACCATCAGTGAGAGTCATAGCCTCGTGCTGGACTTGAAGACCATAGGTTGCAAACTGCAAAACATTCAGATCCTGGTTTTCCTCATGTTTTTCCAGCTGAGAGCCAGGGATGCCCATTCACTTTCAGTGATGAAAAAGTGGATCTATGTAGCTGCCTTTTACAAAAAATAACTGGAAAATTGGACAACTCAGTGATGCTTTTCCTGCTTTTCCAAGAAGTGCATGAAGCCTGAATCCACAGAGGGAAGGAGCACACTAACAATAGAATAAATAAAAGCCTCACTGTCCTCTGCATGGTTGCTTGCATCTACATGAATAAAATACTAAGTCTTGGGGGCTCGGGGTGCTCCAAGTGACCAATTTAGTAGAAGAGCTCTCCAGCACCTCCCAAGCATCCCCTCGTTTCCCTCAACGTGACCATTACACTGGTGTTTGCTGTACACCTCAGTGCCCTACAGAAACACTAGTTCATGGGTAAGTGGCTTATCTGTTACATTGCAAAAACCTCAACGTTAACACTACACACTTACTTGCTGCCTTTTATCTGACAGATGGAAAGGGTTGGACCCTCGTTAAAGCTAGCAGCTGTAATGATACTACTTTATTTTGCCAGCACCCAGTGCTGAGGTTCCAGCATGTTTCTCTTCAGGCAGCACCCTGTTGACTCTGCGTGCAGCTGGAGATTTGCCCAGCTTGGCACCAAGCACCAGTTCAAGCCAGCACTTCAGGAACTGATCAACGCTGCTTTCATTCCAGGAGTTCAAGGTGCTTAGCAAATGACTGAACTTCATTTGACCTACAAAATACAGTGCATTTTACAGCGTCTACCTCAGAGATTGGTGAACAGATGAGATTTGTTGAAAATCACTGCGTGTGTGAGCCCAGCTATTAGGAAAGAGCTACGGAAGGCACTGACCCCCAGGCCATGCCTTGTTCGCGCCTGTTCTCTCCTGCCTTGCCCAGGCAAAGGCCACCTCTACCAACCTAGCACTTTCCTTCCTCACTACAAGCCACTCTGGAATTATTTTGATTTCTGCATTTGTTTATTTAACATCAAGAATGCCATTCGTTAACCACAATGGGTAAAAACAACAATATTTTGCATTTGCCTTGGGTTTCTTCCTTGAAGCTTTTATAAACAGTATGAAATCAATTCTCACCGTGAGCTGGGCAGGTCAGCGCCTAAATTAATATCTATGTATTGCCACAAATGGCTGAGGATGATGTTCAGGATTTACAACAGTGCAACTCAGGGAAGTCAGTCAAGACCTGGGGAAGGCAGCAGTTGGGTCAGGACCAGAGCTCAGGATTACCAGAGTCCCCAGGTTAAACCTACTCTTGGCTTTCTGCAAACTCCTTACAAGGAGGTAAGCTGGGATGAGGAGTCCCACCTAACACTGTGGCAGGATGAACTCAGCCTGTGGCTTTATTATTCCCAGACTGTGTTGGTTTGCCTTTTCCCTTCTTTCTCTCCCCTCAGTAATACTTAGAGTAGTGCTAACAGCAGCTGTTAGCAGGGAGTAGCTGTGCCTGGAACCATGGACAAACATCCCTGTGGTGGTCAGCTGTGGTGAACACTGTCACAGCACTGCCTCAACCAGGGACCTAGATACCTTTGCTGCCTGCAACCCTGCCTCACATCAGCTCATGCACCAGGATGAAAAAGTGTATAGCCTGTTTCCTCATTTGACAGAACTTGTTCATTTTTCTCTTTTATAACCTGAAGCATTATCAGCAGCAAATTACTGCTATTGATAACTCGTTAGCAAACAAAATGAAACACAATGCCACTGACGTCTGTATGAAGCCATGTCTGAGTGGCTTTGGCTCCTGCATGTTGGGCTTTTAGTATTCATTAAGGCCGGTAAATGGTACGTGTTTAAAATGCTGATCTACGCAGCATGTGATCAACTCTCAGTCTGCCTTAGCTGAGACAGCGGCTTTTGCCACCTCTGCTGCCTAACTAAACTTGATTTATCATAGTTTCCTAAGCTCTGTTTATGAGGCTGTTTTGTTTGCAATGACTTTTTTTTTTTTTTTTTCATGTGGGAGGATTTATCAACATCTGTGCATCACATTGTGTCACCTGTTTGGGTGGCCTTCATCGTGCTTGTAATGCCGGAGTAGATCTGGGGAGGAGAGTCACTCTGCTGGGAATCCTGTGACTGCTTTCTAAATGACAGCTAATTTAAAAGGTGGTGCTTCCTCTGACAGAAGGAAAAACACATTATCATTTCTTCTACTGTCCTTTGTCTGGTTGAGAAAGAGGAGTGCAGGCAGTGAAAAGGGCAGTTGGGCTGGGGAGCTCCCTGCCAGGGGCTGCCAGCCAGGTTGAGCTGCAGATTGAAAGATGGATTGGACACTGGTACTGATAAAATACTATACTTGTGCACATTACTAGGCACTGAGCATGCAAGAGACATTATGACACTGTCTGTGTCCTCTCCAGCCGCCTTGGCCCTGACCAGATAAGATGATCTGTGCTGTTCTGGATCCTCTTATCTCTTAAGGCTGCAGCCCCATCATATCAAGCATACACAGAATCTATTCCTTAAGATGAGTACCTGCAACTTTTTCACCTGGAAACCTGGCTCACAGTCTCCCAAAAGCATGACCCACTCTGTGCAAGGCATGTTGCTATTAGGCAAAGACTGGGCATCTTATAGCAGCTTAATGAGATAATCAAATGGCTTCCAGTGGTCTTGGGATCCACTCTGGGCAGCTCCCTATAAGGAATTTCCTAGTAGAGAAAATGTCTCTATGCCTTTGTGCCTTTGTTGAGGCTTTTTTTTTTTTTTTTTTTTGAGTCAGGGAAAAAAAGAAAAAAACCTAAATTTTAAAACATCAGAAGCTTTCTCTGATGGGATTACATCCAGCTTTACCAGAAATATGTGTGGTTTCTTACATATCTGTCCATGAGGGTGGAAGACGGACATCAGTGTCTCCAGAGAGACTGAGATGGCAACATCAGATAACATAAATGTGAAATGCTTTGGGCTTAGTGCACACAAGCTTTTCTAGGTCTCTCTCACAGTGTTGGGAGCTTATATCAGTGGCAGATATGTACCCAAACTGCTGGACTCCCCACAACCCCTGCACTGAAAAGCCTTTAAGACAGTGGCACCTTTTCAAGCCACCACACTGCCCAGCTCCTCAGCTTGTTTAACCCTGCAGCAGGAGAGCACCTCCTTTATGAGCTGGGTCCTTGTTCCTCAGCCAGCACCTCTCTGTTTCCACATTAAAGGGAATTTCCACTCCTGTCAGCTAGCCTCATGGCTATTTTGCAATAACAGTACATGAGAACAAAGGCTCCAAGTTCCTGGAGTAAATGGGGGGGGGGGGGGGGATTTACCATGTTTGG
>JAOEHY010046595.1:0-10167 GCA_025447955.1 Psilopsiagon aurifrons
AGGCACTGGAATGGGTTTCCCAGGGAAGCTGTGAATGCTCCATCCCTGGCGGTGTTCAAGGCCAGGTTGGACAGAGCTTTGGGTGACATGGTTTAGTGGCAGGTGTCCTTGCTCATGGCAGGAGGTTTGGAACTAGATGATCCCAAGGTCCTTTCCAACCCTAACTATTGTATGATTCAATGATTCTGTTGGTAAAGTTGACCCACTCATCATCATCTCCTTCAAGGTCTGTGTAAGAATAGCACATTTGCTGTGGTGGTGGTATTTCCTCTGCATTTATAGTAAAAAAATGTTTTTCCTTGACTGTATTCATAACTGGTTTGGCGTCCAAGGGAGAAGAGTTAGAAGTGCTAAAGAACTGTTGAAATATCGGACCTGGCATCCAGGCACAATAGCTGCCTTGGCGTGCCCCAAGTGAGAGAGGTTCAAGGACATAAGATAGTTGCTACCTTTTCCTGGGTGATAACTTCCTGCTTTCTGAGTCTCAGTGAAACTTGCACAGGCTTCAAGATTTTTCTGTGTCCTGTTTTGCCAGATCAAATATGAAGAGCATCCTGCACTGCACTGGTACTTTACTCCAATCTGGGTATTTTTTTAATGTTGCCTTCTTTTCAGTGTCATTTAGAAAATGTAATTTGTAGGGTTTGGTTTGTTTTTTTCTAAAACCGCTTTCCCATAATTTTAAAGCCCCATGCAAGTTATATGACTGAGGCAAATAGCATTAGAAAATGTCACGGTTTAGCTTGAAAGACCTCAAATTTAAGAGAAAAGGATAAAAACTGAGGATGCTGGTGGTCCAGGGTCCATGTGTTTCAAACTGGACCATGGAAATGGTCAAAGTGTATCACTAAGGGTCTGTAGGTATGCTTTGGATCTGTACCTATGCTTTACGTTACTTCTGGATGTATATTTGCCCAAATAAACTTGAAGGCTGTTTTTCTGTACTGGTGTCAGTCTTTGCTGACAAGACTTGCTATCAAGATTTATTCCACAACATCGCAACTTTTAACTAGTGGTGGTTGATATCTTTGTTTCAAAAATTCAGTACTGTTCTTGTCTTTCTTAATGGAGATATCCACAGCTGGAAGAAGATCTTAATATTTTGAGATTATGTCGTTCAGAAGGTCTTGGGTTTGTGGATTCCTTTTTTTTTCTTTCTGACTCCTGTTTTATACTAATGATTGTTGAAGCAGCAAAAGCTGAACACTCCAATTTTGACAAAATACATTACTTTAGGAATAGCAGATACTGGGATGTTGCAGTTTGGATGCCCCACCACTCAGACGGGTTTAGAAGAGGCTAGTAACTACCTAGTAACTAGATAGTAACTACCCAATTATAAAATATAACTGTGGAGGTAACTGAAACCTTGGCATAAGCAGTCTTCACTGAATATACTTGAAAACAAAGCAGGTTTTTTGTTTCTAAAAGCTTTGAAGCAAACCTGTTTAACAAGCTGAATACATTTAATGTCTGAAAGCTCCAACGAAACTCCAATTGACTTTAATTTGGCTCATACTTTGGCAGGAAAGGAGAAAAGCCTGGGAGAATGACCTTTGCTTATTCCCTAGAGTGTAAACAATTGAGATAGATATGAGCAGATCCACATTCTCTGCAGGAGCCTTTTTGTCCTCTCAGTGTGTAATGAATGTGTAACTCACATTGGTGTCGACTGCAATTATGTACATGCACTGGGAGGGAACAAAATTTTAAATTGGTAACTCTTCATAAAATCTTATTACAACTGTTCTATAGGCCATTGTTCAATGCAGTCAGTTAATAAGCATTAGTCAAACTCCTGTTGGGGCAGTAGCAAAAATACGAGTAGAACGTTTAATAGAAACTTGTGGCTTAATTACTTTCCAAAGAGAAGAGAGTTCAGCTAAAAGATCTGTTTTGTAATAATTTTTTCTTTATATTATCTGTCACTTAGGACTGGTTTTGCCAGTGAATACCACCAGATGTGAAAAGCTCATTTAAGCACTGGATTAATAAAAAATTCATAGAAAAAGCAAGGTGAGAGAATACAAACCTGCATGGTTAAGAATTCCAGTTATGAAATGTATGGGCAATCTTCATTTTACCCCATAATGAATACGCATTATATTATAGCCTTTAATCATGTTATTGTATACTATTTCTTGAATAATACAATTTTCTTCAACGTGTTTTAAGTACCGATTTATGCAATTTTTGTAGTGCTATCTTTTACTCAGTGTATACTAGGCAGAATACAAGAAAACATTTTATGTAAAATCCCATAGTATGCTAACGCTGTTCAATGAATTTATAAATAAATCACCCTTTCTGGAACACTGAAATCTTTGGATTTCAGACAGCCTTACAGGTGACTGAGACATAATTCAGCAGTGTTTTAATAATTCGTCTAGGTTCTAAGTACCTGACCCTGCCACAGCATGCATTGTTTTCATGGCCAAACAGATGCTTTAAAGTTAAGAAACAATCATAGCTCTAATACTGCTAATGTATAATAAGTATACCATGCAGATAACTCTATAGAAAAAATTGATTATGAATATGTGCATACCAATAACACATAGCCTGTGAATCTGGAGGCAACACACCTTCGGGTCTTCCCTCTGCTTTTGAAGTTTAATAGACTCCTTATCACAGGAATACCTAAGTTCTGTCTGCTACCAGGCAGCTGCAGAGCCAGCGGTGAGTGGCGGGAATGCAGAAACTGAGATCCCTCCCTCTCTATGCTGCACCACAGAAACTAAAGTGGTTGTCAGATGAGGTAGAAAAAGCACTTTCCCTTGTAGTAGCTGGTACCATGGAAAAGACAGGGGGAAAGCATTTGTGCACTCACACACTCACGCATGTTTGCTCTCGATATTCCTCTCCAGTAAATGCTAGAGCAAAAAATACGAGACACACTTCTGTGGTGTGGAAACCCACAAAACAAACTTTTCAAAGCACACACCAGGATTAGTTTTGTGTTGTTGATACTTTATTGCACACTCCATGCTAGTGCTAGAGCATGCTGTTCTGCTGCTAAAGAACTTTGCAGTGGAAACGCCACAGGTGAGTGTCCAAATATTACTTGGTACAAATATTTTCCCCTTTCTATTCTGTAAGGGTGGTTTTATCTATTTATATTCATTAAAACACGTGTCTGCATTTTGGATTTGCTAGGGGATGGCTAATCCTGTTAAGGTAGAACCAGCACAAGGAGGACACAATTATCCTAAATCATCTGTATTTTGTACTATAATTATTTTCATCACGCCCTTCACCAGGCATATAAAATTAAAGAACCAGTTTAAAGAAACTCTTGTAATCCATTCATAAATAAATTAAGCTTTACAGCTTTTCTTCAGTCTACTTACATGATTACACCACTTTGAATCTCAGCACCCTTCTGGCTAGATCAGATGTCATATTGTAAAGTCTATTTAAAAATGTTATTTTGAATAAGCTTGACACGCATTAAATGGGGTAAAAAATTGTTTTCTTATAAGCCAGGAAGAATGCATACTTGATTAAATATCAAAGACCAAAATTTACAAAATAATACCATCAGAACAGAAGCAAGTTCAGCCTACAAGCATTAAGGGAAGACATGATTAAACTGATTACGATGCACAGCATTACTCATTGTTACTATATAATTCTGCTGTCTGCTGAAGTCTCTAATCTACTGTAAAAGTAAGATAGTTGGTTCATGGGTTAATATATAACATCTGGAACAAAATAATTACTGCAAACGAAATTGAGAACTGTGACAGAATTTTCATGCATTTATACACGTACATATTGGAATCAAGTGTTCACTAGATAAATCATATTAATACAACTCTTTGGTAGTCATCCCATCAGACATACATTGGATGAACCTTTTGCATAGCTCTTTCTTGCTTCTGTTTCTGTTACAACTTAAAAAAAATTAAAACACTAAAGCTGAATGAATGTCGGTCAGACACTGAGTTTGGCTGCCAAATTCTAAGAAATTAATGGCCTGCTGATTTTCTACAAAAACCTTCTCTCTCACAGCTGTGGTTAGCTGAGATAAAGTAAACAAAGCAGGTGGGCAGGAGCATATATTTACAATAAATTTGTTGAGTACAGTTTCATATAGAGCAAACACAAACGTAACAGTTCATATCATTAACTTTTCTGTTAAGTGGCCCCACTTAGTACTCTCAATTTGTATATGATGCATTTTGCAGAAATTGGAACTGACGATGCTTCCATTCAAGTGAAATTAAACAAGAGTTTTCAACAGTTTTCCTGTAGCAATGATGATCTAGACAAAAGCCCAGACACATAGACAGGAACAAGAACTGATCTCACAGCTGACTCAACTATACTCTGGGTATAAGTGTGCAGAAGTAAACAAGGTTATTTGCTGTTTCCTGGAAGTTGTTATTTCTTGATCTCTGGAAAGTGGTCAAGGGATAGCAGCCTGTCAATTTGTGCCACCTCCTCTGCCTTCTGAGTATCATAAACTGAAGTAGCACAGTTCAGAGAGGGAGAAATCCATAGCTGAAACAGGCTTGGAACCACTTCTGGCTATTAGGGTCCCTTCCACTTAAGCCAGCCAGTATTTTTAGGTAAGGAGGTTCTGATTTTGCAAGAGAAGACTTAAAAAGCAAGGCAAGGCACCAATTTAGTGTTTAAGACTGTTTTTTTTTCATCATGAGTAGAGTCTGCCTTTGGTGGAAGGGTACTCTTGGGATATTCTCTTGAAATGCATCACATATAATCCATGTTGGTTTAGCAATTTAAGCCGTAAATGACACCCGAATGATAGGATTTATTCAGATTCATATCTAAATTGTCAGAAGACAATATGAAAGGAGGGATAAGAAGAATTTTGTGATTTTTTTTGAATACTATTTTCCCTCCTGCATGCCAGCCCCTCCCAGTATGAACCACATACTGGGGCTGAAGGTCGAGGCCTGAATGAGTAGCTCATTTCAACCTTTTTTCCTCCTCCTACTCCACAAGGAGATCTGGACAGGTTGAAGTACATATAACTTTATATTCATATTTTCCCCTTATTTCCAATGTTATCTTATTGCAAAAGCCAGCTATTTCCATTTTATTTGTGTAAAATTCTCCCCTATTCTGTAATGGCTTCACTGGTACCATCTGAAGAGTAGAGAGCTATAAAACACCTAAATAGGTCTCATGGCATAGGAAGTTCTTGGGAAAACCAGAAATCTGATGGTAATGCCCGAAACCAAAAGCTGGACTCATGTGAGCCGACTGGTAAAACTGAAGTAACTCCTTATGTAATGAAATTGTAAAGCTATCAAATAAGAACAAATTTTCAAATGAATTTTAGTGTATTCTTTATTTTGTATCTTTGCAGTGCAAAGAAATTACACTGGCAAATGATATTACAAGGAACTTTATAATACAAAGATAATTATAGGCATCTATTTTAAATTATTATATATGTGATATATTATATACATTGAAATGTTCAGAAAGTAAGTTTCAGATTTAAGAAGTAAACTGAGTACAAAATTATATTTACAATACATAATTCCATTCAAGAGAAATTATGTCCTCCCTCCAGCTGGGCTTATTATTATTTAAAAGCAAAAACTACGTAATAGAGAACAATAAAGACTTCTATGTATTTCTGCTGAAGTTTTGAAATACTTAGGCAAGTAATACGAAAAAAGAAGGAAGGATGTGAAAATATTTTGAATATACACAAAATAAAGCTGTACTGACAAATGCTTTGCTATATCTGTGAATGTCAGATATAAAAATGTTACTTGTATATATGTATATGTTTACAAATTATGTAAACATCATTTATTTTCATATTGAAAAGCCAGCTATTGCCTTGTCCTAACATAACTAAGGCTATCACTGTTATCCACTGAAAGGGACTTATTAACGTAGTTCTGAGTTAAACAGGATTAATTTACAGGTTTTGATCCTTTACATAATTTGTTATGGTACAGTTTAAAAACCAGGCCAGTTGGTTTCTTATCCTTAGCTCATCTTGCAGTCATGTTAGATTACCTTCAAGTTTTTGTTTTGGCTTTTTAACCATCACTATAATTGGATGTTTTACATAGACTGTACTCTTTATTAATTTATATCTGGCAGTTTATTGAAATACACTTGGCATTGTTAACAAACATCCAGCAATTATGATAATTTGACATACCATTTTAGAAAGTTATATTGAATTTTTTCTTCTTATAGACACTAATTGCATATTTGAAGTGATATATTTTGTTTCCTTCAAAGCAGGCTTCTGGATCACTTATTTATCATCATTTGAGAAAGAAGTATGATCTTATTTCTTCCATTTCATAGACTTCCAAAAAAGCATACACAGTGCAAACAAACACAAATTATGTGCCATCAACTGTTCTAAAACCCCTTACATGGAAACAGGGTGATTCTGTCCTATTTTCTGCCCAGTAGTTAGTACTTAAGAAGCTCAGGTGGAATAGAGAAATGACTGAATTAATTCTTACTGGAAATAATATACCACATTTAGTATGATTATCAATCTTTGCTATATGCCTGGGGAACCAAAGGGATGTGTTATTCATTCTCTTCACCAGAGGAGCAGCATTTCCCTCTTATCTTCCTCCACATCCCAGTACCATTTTACTACAAGCCTCCCCGTCCTATCCCTTGACTCCCATTCATTTGCCACACTTCTGCAGTTAGAAATGTGCTGTGGGAGATAGCAAATGAGTGACACTGAAAAGAATCACATCCATGCAACTCGATGTACACAGCTCATTCAGAAACTGCTGCACATCAGTGGTTGTACTCATAGCTCTGGTTACTTCAGAAGAAGGGGACTTTGGGAAGTGCAGTGCACATTCCTGCAAAGTGCTTCCAAATGGTCTCCTTTTCCACAGAACTGTGAATCATGCCTCATCATTGGGTGTGCATTTAATAGATACTCAAGTAGTGGATGAATGACAACTTAGATACAGAACTCAAAAAAACTATACTTTTTTTTTCTTTTTTTTTTTTTTAAATAGAATTAGGATGAGGAAGAACTGTTACAAAAATGACTGACATCAAGAACTTTCTCATGCACGTGCTAATTCATGGAAAAGTGGTGAAGGATGCACTGAAATCTGACCCTCTCCTCTCCCCCTTCCAGATACAGATGGGATGACCTAAAACCCTCTGAATTAGAGGAAATAGTTACTTTGAGCCCTTAGAATTTCAAGAAGAGAGGTATTTGAGTGGCTATTGCTGTTACTTAAGTTAGCATCAGTAAAACACTATTTTCAGCAATTAATAAATAAGTTTTGTTTGGTGCTTCCATGGAATCACCATGGGGAGCAACATGTCACTGAAGCCTCTAGGCATGTGGAGGTGTAAGGAATGATGGAGTAGATACACAAAATTTTCATTATTACATCTCTCACCATAATTTTTTACAACCCCAACCCCAATTAAGGGCAGGTTATTTTGAAGAACTTTGTGCAACTTTCATTTAGCTTAAGGATATAGCTATTTAGCATTTCAAATATCTGTGAAGAACAGAAAATGGCTTCTAGCAGCTAAATCTTGGAAAGCAGACTTCCAAGTAAGTTTTCTTCAGTTAGATAGATTACATAAATGTTGTTACTTTCTCCAACAAAAAAAAGAAAAAAGACAATGAACATTTATGTGTATTTTAAAAGCATGTGATGTCACAAAACCCATGTTAACAGCCTCATTGGAAAGACGCCTGCAGTATTCAGTGACTTCTGCATTAGGAACTCTGTGAGCAGTCCTGAGATTCCCCACACTTTTAAGCAGGTGGCAGTGTAGGTTAGAGAGACATAGATCCTTCCTGCAGCTGATAGAAATTGTGCTTTCCATTTTCTCCATTTATCTTAAACCAAGGTAACAACATATAGCAGTTTTATTGGGCTCCTTTCTAGATGGGAACAGGCACAAATTTTAAAAAGCTTGCCTTTGTTGGTTCAAAACTATTCCATTATTTCCAGATGCAGCTTTATGAGCTTTATTTCTCAAAGTGAGATAATGCAGTAAGAGACATAACAACCTCTCTTTAATATGTCAGTAGGAGGACCTATCTTCTGAAGAGGTCAGAGGATGTTACAGTGCAGTGATTCAGCACCAACCCTCAATGTTTATTGTTAAACACTGTCAGTTTTAATAAAAACAAATTCTGCGGTCTTTCTTCTGCTGGACCTTCATTTATACTATTGACTCCACAGGAAAGACAACAGATTTAACTTATATTTGTATGTTTGGACTGATTTTTCAAGTTATTTCAATCTTTTGTGAATGCTTTAATATTCAGCATTTGCACCTACGAATAGCAAGTAGATTTTTTTTCCAGATATGTCCCACACTATTAAACTAAAGTGCCATGGTTTAAGCTCAGATGGTAACTCAGGACCACGCAGCCACTCTGTCACTCCTCCCTTCCTCCCCCCTGCTCCCAGAGGGATGTAGAGGAGAATCAAAAGAATATAACTCCCATGGGTTGAGATAAGAACAGTCCAATAACTAAGGTATAACAGAAACCACTGCTGCTACCACCAATAATAATAAAGGACGTAACAAGGGAAGAGAATACAACCACTCACAACCGGCTGACTGATACCCAGCCCGACCCGAGCAGTGATCTAACGCTTCTGGGTAACTGCCCCCAGTTTTTCCATCCTGGGAATGACGTGCTGTGGTATGGAATGCCTCTTTTGTCAGTTTGGGTCAGGTGTCCTGTCTCTGCTTCCTCCCAGCTTCCCCTCCTCCCTGGCAGAGCATGAGGCTCAAAAATTCCTTGGTCAGAATAAACATCAGTGAGCAGCAGCTAAAAACATCGGTGTTACCAGCACTGTTCCCAGGCTGAAAGTCAAAAACACAGCACTGCACCAGCTACTAAGAAGGAGAAAAAATGACTGTTACTGCTGAACCCTGGACATAAAGTAAACAAACAAAATGCAGCAAGTGAGTTTCACTTAATGAACAGCAAGTGGCTTTGATCTCTTGCTAGTACAGGAGTAGAACATCTCCTTTTCAGAAGCAATTTTTGAAGATGACTACAAACATAGTAAAAGTACCTGTCATGGAGTAGCAGGTTCTTTCACTTGGGAGGTAGAAGAAATGTGTGTGTGCAAATACTTTTTGTGGAAGTGAAGCAGTGTTCAGGTGGACACATTTCCAGACAGGAGAATACAGCTGGACCTAAAATTGAAGGAAAACCAGTAACTTGTTGATTTTGAGAGTGCAGGATGAGCAAAAAAGACTTCTTTGGGAGCATTGGTTTCCAGATTGTTGAAACAGATTTAATTATGATTTACACAAAATTTAGGATTTTCCAGTGGGAAGCAACTGAAGTGGTGAGGAAGCATCCTGCTTCTTGTTAGGGTGTTGCAGAATGCACAGAACCAGAGAGTAAACAGTAGCGGGAGGAAGGAAAAGCCATAGTGGAAGCAGAGGAAAAAGTGTTCTGTACTCTCTGACAGGAAGCCTCAGCTGCTCATTCAAACTCATATGACCAAAATGCTTTAAGGACTGTTGTGTGTTCAGCAGTTTCTTCGGTCACCATATGTGCTTCAGAGGGGCAAGTTATTCTCTTCCTCCTCTTTAATAACGTGACTCCGCAGTGCCATCTTGGGTTTAACAGGAGATTCTGTAACTGAGCAATAGGGAAGCATTGAGGGAAGGACATGAGACTGAGACTTCGGAGACTGGCAAAGCTGGGCCTCATCCCTGCTCCATCACTGCCCATCTGTGGGGTCTTGTGTAATTACATTCCTGTTCCAACTCCCTGTGTGCAAAAAGAGAAGTACCTCCTTCCAACGTGTTGGAGTAAGGAGATTGAAACATCCCCTTGTAAACTGCCTGCCATTATCTTCTTTTCTAAACCATGGGGAAGAGAAATAAAACCAATTGGACATGGAAACTACACAATCTTGCCTCTTTGGTATCTTCACAAACTCCCCACAGCCTCCTCCTCACACTCCTCCTCCTCACGCCCACTCGGGTCTTTTCGGAGTAGCTTCCAAGACCGGAGCCAGCTCCCGCCGCAGGGACATTCGCTGCGGGAACTCCTTCCTGCCTCTTCTCTCCAAGGAAGCAGAGGTCTTCCTCTCCCCTTCCCCGCCTCACCACAGACACCTGGAAGAAGCCGGCACCTCCGTAAGGGGCGAGACCCCACAGCCGGAGGGACGGTGCACATGGAAATCC